>JAOEHX010036891.1:0-11622 GCA_025448015.1 Bolborhynchus lineola
CTGGGCTTAAATCACCGCACTAATTTGCGGTGGATCTTTTCCAGGTGTTCTTTGTCCTAACAGTGAAAATGCCTCCAACGAAGTATCATCACGGTATCCCATAAAAGATACCAGCATAAGCATTTTAATAGTAAATGCACAGCTAGAAACAACCATGAAATCAAACTTAATGCCTACATCTCTGAGGTACAATTTTGTCATTCAGCTCCAGTCAGATCAAACCTTGAATCACCCGTTCAAGTTATCTGCACATGGAATGTTCTCCACCCAAAGTATACAGCCCATTTTGAGACAAGCTGTATTAAAACCATGCCTTTGTTTTGCTAATGACCATTAGATCCAAATCAGAAACACTTCATGCATTATGCTAGGAATCTGACAGGGGTCAGGAGCTGTCCACTACATACTCAATCTTCAGTTACAAGAAAGAAAAAAACCCATAGCAATTATGCTGTTGTGAGATTAATTTCAAGTGTCTTCATTGGCTATATATGAACACAAACATGCAGAGTCTTGAGACCCTCTGCCCCTTAAGGTGACAAATGGCACAGCACCCCAGAGAAGACAATTGTTAGCAAGTTTGAGTGCAATCCCAAGTTGACTAACCTTAAATATACTGCAACAGGCAGTAACACACGATGTCAGTAGACAGAAAGTAGATCCTATAAATAGTGCAAGATGGAGAAGGATGTAGAGAAGCAGGTCATTCTTAGTAGCAAAGAAGGTATACATACTCTTCCAAGAAGTGTTGCTGGGGTCCTATAATAGAGCCTGGTCGACATATTCTTATCCAAGCAATGGCTTCAGCATGTGTGAACTTGTAGTGTTTCATTATGTAGCAGGCAATCAGAGTTCCTGTTCGCCCCAGGCCAGCTACAGAAACACAAGTATCAACATTCACATACAAGTTCATGAGCATTTCCTAAGTATCCAGTTAAAGTAGGATAGGAGAAGAAGTCTTTGCAATGTTATTCACCACCTTAATATCTGAAGAAAGAACTTCTGTTAGTATCTCAATTATCACATAACTGGATTTCAATGCTGCAGATGTAAGAAGTTAATAGGGTTCAAGAATGCATGGAGCGATGATCACTCTTGGAACCTGCACAATTCTACTTCCAAGTTGGTTGGTTGGGGCTTTTTTAAAGGCTGATATTACCAAAAAAAGGCAATTACCAAGCCATTGAGATATGAAGTCATACACTGGTCAGAATTCTTGCTGTTTCTACAGGTAGAAGTGAATACTTTTAAGCTTGGTTTCACAACAGAACTGATTCAAAAAGCCACTGGCGGAGGAGACACATGCTGCTCTCTGTTGTGCTGTGCACACGTATTTGAAGCTTGATTTGTAAAGTACGTGTGTTGGCCTCTCAACGGTACTCTGATTTTGGTTTTTACTGGTTTTAGAAATAGGAAGTTTTGCAAGTGCATATCTAAGTCACTAGAAAAGTATATTGTATTCCTTCAGCAGCTAAGCCTGAAGAATAACAATCTCCTCTTGATCACTAGTTTATACTCCCACTCCGTTAGCAGATGTCCAGCTTATTAATGCCAGAATTGCAGGGTTTTAGCCACAGTAGCAGCTTGTTAGCAAATAAACTTACTTATCTTAGATATGCATGCTTATTGTTCATGGAAAAATGATGAATAGCACTGTTCTTGTTTCAGACCAGCAAGACATTCGTCTCCACAATGTCCTTACACAACTGCAAACATAAATCAAGCCAAACCCTTCAAAACCTTTGTTAATCATCCTCGATTGAGCATGTTTGCGGCTGTTCTGCTGAAATAGGCAGGTTTGAAATGCTGGCATCACAATAACTCGCGTTAACTTGAAATGTGGAAAGTCATGCTCCACTGGAAAATGGACAAGAGTCCAAAAGCACAAAGAAAACCTTTCAGTCTTTTGCACTTCCTAAACCATTACCATAATGCTGTGGAAGCATAATGCAAAAGAGGAATCAGCTCAGACTCAGGCCTTCTAGCGATACTAAGAAAAACCAGGACAATGAGCAACAGATTGTCAGTTACTGTAAGTAGCAGCGTAGGATGAAAGAACTTACTATGCACATGAAAATAACAAACATTTACCATGTATTTAGTCAAGTATCATAAGCAAGATTATTTTCATGACTGGAAAGTGTTATTTTTAAATGCTTTATTTCTAAATAAACTCTATGGATTAATACTCATCTTGAACTTCAACCTGAGAAATAACTGCACACACCTTTACAATGTACAGCAATAGCCCCGTCAGCATTCTCACAGATATTGAGGAACCTCTGAACTATGCTGTCACTTGGTGTGCTTCCATCGATGAAGAACAGGTCGTAATGCTCAAACCCAGCATCAGTGAAACGTTTGGCCTCATAAATTTTTTTGTTGAGTCTTATGATTGATGTGACATTATGTTTCTTGAAATAGGGAAAGTAGGCTTCAGGTGCATGAAGAGGATAACCTACGGAAGGAAGAAGCACAAGGAGTAAGTTGCAATTCAGCAAAAATCCGATCGTAGTTTTAAAATGCCCAAGTTTCCTTTCAGCTGAACCAAATCTCTTTTCCCTCTGCTGATCAAGTTTCTCTTTTTTATTCCATTAGAACCATACAGGTTCTTCCCATTATGCCAAGAATCTTCAGTAGTAAAGGCAAGCTTCTTTTAAAAGTCTTTCCTTCGTTACAGTCTCTTTTGCTTTATGCAACGCACCTTTAGTTCTGCACGCTTATTGTATCAGGTCCCAGGGAAAAAGGAAGGACCTGAATTTCTCAGGCACTTTATCACTGAGTGGAAGCCACTGACTGTTGGATGAATTGGAATTCTTCTTGGTAGAAGAATTCCAAAGCCTTTGGAATTAAGCTCTATCATTGCATATAAAATATTCACTGTATGATTATTTCTGAAGATGAAAATTAACCCCTAAACCTCTCATCTTCTGCTCACTGGGTGGGACTGTTTCGCATGCTGGAAACGGGACATCGTTACAATATGCACCATACCATTTTCAAGTTTGCTTTTTGGGTGTGGTCCACTAAATGCCAGAAACTTTCCTGGAACAATCCAGTTGAAGTCACCATTTTCCACGCGCTGTAAAAAAAGTGTCAGGAGAAAAAGGGAAAAGCGTTTTAATATCTGTTCAGACAAGGTGCAAAAGAATCAACCTCGAGTTCGCTTTACTTTCTGCTATGTTGTTGCTACCTTAAATCAAAACACTTCCAATGGAATTAACCATCTCACCTGTAGGAGACAAACTAACCAACCCCAAGCTGCTTTGCAGAAATCTCTTCACGAGACACAAGCCAATTCTGCTGAGGCTTTCCAAGAGAAGTGAAAAGATCCTCTCCCGGAGGTATTTCTCTCTTAGGGGCTTCAGCAGTTTCAGATGCCTACTTATAAAACTTACAAACACCAACATTCTTGTATGTTATAATGAAAGAACGTGGAATAACACTTCCCTTCCCTGTCAGGCCTTGGCCAAAATCCCCAATTCACAGAGAACAAATTAAAAGCAATTAGTCCTTCGAAACAACTCTAATTCCCCTGTAGAAACCAAACTGCACATCTTGGCAGAAGCTCTGATGAGCCAGTGATCACAGAAGCAAAGTAGAAATCAAACAGAAAGACTAAATTGAGCACGTTTTCAAACTGGGAGCTTTTGCATTTCTTGCCCACTTTTAAAGAAAAGCTTCAAAAGAGCTTTTCAAATCCTGGCAGTGCCAAGAAACTGGAAGCTTCTTTGGAAGTGTCTGACTGAAGTGCAAACCTGCCTTCCTCTATCCCAGCTGGAAAGTGCTCATTCCTCATGTAGCAACGCAGTTATTCTCAGTGTGACTTTTAAGGACATGGCACTCAGTTCCACTGCATTAATAAGCTTATGTTTTTAGCTGTCAGCTCCTCAAAACGTCCTAATGAGTGAAAGGATCTGATAACGGACATTACTGTAAGCAATTCACCCACTGTATGCTTTGCTGAGCCCATTAGGCTTGCTCCAAATGTCCTCACAGAGAGAAATCTGGAAGTGAACAAGGTTGCATAAGGAGCAGTGAACCGATCTTCCAGCCAGGTCAGGACCCTACAATCACTCAGAGCTGTGTCACAAACTGCAGGGCCAACACTGGAGCACCTCTACCCCTTCAGGGAAGAGGCCCTCTTCAGTCAGACAAATGTACTTTTGTATCTGTATTACCAGCTTTATGTGTGAAATACGCAGTTCTGTATAGCTACGTGGGCTACTGCGAACACTTGAAATATTAACCAATGTGAACTACAGATGTATTCGTATATACTCAATGCCACATGCAAACAACGTTATGATTAACAAAAAGGAGAGCTTGAGTATTTTACATCTAGTCCAACAAAAGGGGAATTAGCTGCCTTGAGCATGGAGCGAGGCGGAAGAGCTACAAACGTGAAACCAAATTTGCTTCAGCTGCCCCCTTTAAGTCCTATGCAACTGTTCTCCACAAGAACTACACATTTGCAGACCTAACACAGCAAAAACCTGGAACACTTAAAGGTTCTGAAACGTAGCACAGGATGTACCTAAACATACAAAGCTGACCACAGGGCATAAAACCATAGAAGACCTCAGACAGCAGGCAGCTACTTAAACACCTTTCACACACACATGCTTTCTGCAGACTAGAGTGATGTTCAGCATCAAACAAAATAATGAGACATTAGTCAATTATTCTAATACTTTTTTCAAGCAGATTAATGCCTAATCCTAAGTATTGCCAACCATCGTTTGTGTTTAGACAAAGCTTTTCCTTTTGTACGTAGAGGAAGCAAACCCCAGCAATTTCATACTTCACATTTTAGTTACTGCTCACTGAATTCTGGTAATTCAGCCAAGACTTTTCCAATTTCCCAATCCAACCATTCTGGAACATTGCAGTGTACAGAACTCCTCCTACAAGTGCTTTTAAGTTTATGCTATAGCGTGCCTGCTGCGGCCAACATCTATTGTAGAGACGTGTGTTGCAAATTCAGTTCCTCCGTGGTTTATTCCCCTCCTGCCTTCACTCTCTGTCTTGAGGTATGTCCTACAGCTGCATGTATTGCAGATATGCACTAAGTCACCCATAGCTTCTTGCTTTCAAACCAATTGCTTACCAAAGGTTACAGACATTTAAGAAAAGCAGCTGTCCTTATTTGATATTGGAAACATTCAGCTTCAGGGAATAAATGTTCAAATGTTTCCAGGCAAATCTATTGTCATTATTGCCACGTTTTCTGAAACTAGAAGGGCTGGGAGGGAAAAATGCTGGCTACAGTAAAGTAATACAACTCTAAGAAGAGTTGAGTATAGAGGCAGATGCTCAGTACACCTCTAGTTTATGTATGTTTCTCCTTAACCAGAGCAACTTCAGGAACTCGGGGGAGTTCCAAAGACAGGGGAAACGGCAGGCAGCTCATGGAAGTGTTCTGGGCCAGCTGTACGTACGGCTTCTGTACACAGCCCAGCTCCCAGCTGCAGCACGGGCATGCCTTAAAGGCTCTCTGCAGCAACAGAGCTTGAGATAACTGTCTACTATTGGCAGTTAAAAGTGGGCATGTTAGAGAACAAAAGCCTAGAAGCATCTAGAGTCAACCAGAGTATCTATTCTTCAAGGAGCAGGGCACTGGATAGTCTAACTTACTTTAGGTATTAATTTTCTGGGACTTCATTGGGAAATATTTGGATGATTTTTCATTATTCCATATAATCCATCCTTACTACAAAAAGTTCAAAATGTGCTTAATCTCTGGAGCTATTAAAAATATTATCACATATTTGGGACTAATGGCATCCCAGGAAGCAGCTCAACAAGAGCTGGAAAAAGCCCACGGATTCTGTGGGTCAGCTGAGAGACCTTGGATCGTATCCTGAGGGAAGGCTGGGAAAGCATGAAAGAGGTTCCAGAAGCCAGAAGGGCTATGAGAAAACAGTGGAGTTATTATGTGATGCACTGAAAGGGCAAGGGTATTCATCCAGCATGTTTTTCACATACAGCACACAGGTTTGGATGGACATACCTTGCATATGAGCATTGGGGTTTACTTGAATTAAAACACATTTCCTGTATGTTTTAAGTTGTGGGGCCCTGTATAGTCTGAGCTTATTTTAGGTAAACGAAACACATTCAACTCATTAGTAAATGTACAAACCTCATAGTGTTCATATTCATCCACATCAAATGTCTTAAAGTCAAAAAATCCATGCTGCAAGGCCTAGAAGGCAACAAGGTGTCAGTTTATACCAAAATATGATATAGAATCTAATTTTATAATACTGTTTTTGAGCTCAAAACCAAAACACTGAATGTTGCTGCTTTTGGTTTATTGAAGCCTCTATGTTAAGACAACGTAACATTTTGCACAGATTAACACAAACAAAAACTCCAACAATGTCACTAAAGCATGTCAGGCCCTTGTTTAGCCTTTCAAAGACATTACAAATGGACATAGGGTTGTTGCATACCACTTAAATCATCAAATTGATTCTCCCCTCCCACTTTCTATGTTTTTTATTGTAAGGCAGATGACAAATTCAAAAGCAATTCCCTTTTTGTCATACATCCATTCAATGATTTCTATGCTGGACACACTCATGCAGCTGGACATAACAAAATATAGACCAATAAGTTTATTGATTTGCTATACTTAATATGACATCATCATACCCAGGCAAAATGGCACAGGCAGAATAAAATGCTGCCTATAACCTGTGTTTTGTGATTTGCTGTTAATACACATTCCACTGATAGAATGACTTTCACTAGACTATATTACCCAGTATTTATTATAGGACTGAAATAAGTCAAGTTTTGTATTTGATTACTGGACTAGTATTAAATATGCTCATTTTGTACTAAAGGTTTGCGTATAATACCATATCAAAAGCCAATTCTGTGAATAAGGAATTTATAGCCTGAATTTCTTCCAAGGAATGGGTGGAAGACAGCTCAGCAGAATATATTTCTACTCAATCTAGTGCATTGAGAGAAGTACAGACATTACACAACACTCTGGGATTAAGGTGCGATAAAACCACACCACAGAGCTGTGATTTAAAGAACCATTCATCATCACTCTGCCAATATTTACTACCTATAAAGCACCTTTTCGAAGGCAAAAGAAAAATAGCTTTGTCATAGACAATGCAAGCTCAACACCGGGGCTGTCATGAAAGCTAAGGTACCGAGAGGTTTGTCTTAACAGGAGAACCTATTTCAGTTGGCCCGGCCGGCTGGCTGCTCTCCAGAATTTGTAGGCCCCCTGAATTACACGTTATGCAATTCAAACACCAAATTCACCCGGGCAGATGGAGATTTTTCTTCAGATGAAGGGTTTTGCTCAAAGTGGTTTTTTCCTCTGTAGGTGAACTGGACAAGAAAATTCAGTGAGAAATTTTATGGGAACAAGGGAGGAAAAATTGATGTTCAAAGTCCTTCTGATGAGTTTGTTGCAGATAAATTACAGGGACTGCACTGACTGCCTCACGGAGCTTCAGGAGCTGTAGAATGCCACACAAATTAGAGTCTTGCTGTTAACTGACAGCTCCTTTCCCACCCCCTCAGAACTAAAAATATTAAGCTGGATCTCTGTTTTCAGTTCTGAAGAAACACTTGTTTTGCCACACTTATAAGAATTACAAATAATCTACAAAGTGTCCGCATAGAGCTGTTCGCACAGCTTGCTCCCTTCATCAAGATCAGCAGGAAATGATGGACAAAACCTCATCTTTGCTTAGAGTATGAAGTACATAACACAAGGTTGCAAATTAAGATGTGATGCTGTGTTTTTAACAAAGCCATACTGGAGCTTAATCTTCTCCATGACCAGGCCTGTTGGAAGTAACACATCAGAACACCAGTAAGATACATCGGTTTTCATTCTCTGTAAATGATAAGGAGAAGATGCAGGTGAACCAAGTGTTTGGGAGGCAACTTGGGACCAAGTACTTGCATGAACAGATCAAATTAAATCACAGCATACCTAGATGTCTGTCACATTTGACTTTGTGAACCTGTTATTCCCTTTTACTACTCATCATAAATGATCTGATCTATTGCAGATCTACAGCAGAGCTAGTACACTACCTTGCAGTGCTAAGAACAGCCAAGCCCGGGGTGTTTGCATGTTCTGATTCAGAAGGTGAAGTTTAGAAAGCTGTCAGAGGCCAGCCAGCTAGATGAAGGTGTAATCTTCTTCCATGTTCACTACTTGCAGTCCTCAGTAACTTAGGCTTCATGACAAAATACACCTCAACTCACAGCTTTTGCTTTGAAACCAGAGCTATTTTCAGGGTAATTTTCTTCTTGTGTTAAAAGTCAATTGAAATCTGTTTTGCTAAGAAAAAGCATCATTACCTTGTTTATTCCCTGCAAACAGTCCAAGATCGTAAGATTGTACGTGCAGTTCCCAAATGAAGCATCCCTATGGATTTAATACAAATGAATTTAATATACACAGAATTATTTGAAGAACTTGGGGAAAGGCAGCACACAATGGAATATATTCAAGTTATTTCATCCTCTTTAAGAACTCTGAATTAAAGTTCAAAGAAGACACCTTGTGAGAAGCTTGTTGATGCAAAAGCACGCTGCTACCAAAAACGTAGCCCTGTGTAACAGCGGTTAGATACTACAAAGCATTTCAAGTGCTATTTTACATCAGCAACTACATGCCCTTTACCAAATTATTCATGCTGTCCTGAACAGGAAGCTTTGCATCCTCAATTGTGCAAGGATAGTAGTAAATAAAACAAAACTTGCTTTAACCATTATTCAAGTCTTCATTGGGTTACACTGTCTAACAGAGAAAGGCAAACAGAATTCTACTTTGGATTTCATTTACAGGCTTGTTTTGATGTCTGATTACAGATGTGATTCAAAAATATCCAGATATAATTAAAGTTGCTTAATCTCAGTTCTGCCACTATGAAAATAACCGTTTCTCTTTAAAAGATGACGGGACACCCCAAAGCAAAACATATTGGAGTGGTTAGAGACAGCAACATAAACCCAAGTAACACCACTAAAAATACCAGTGGCAAATGCAGTGTGGCAAGAAGACAAAGCACTTTTCAAAGTGTGCTTCAGAGCAGTTTGCATTTGAGCAGGGTTCTCCCTGGGCAGATTATTTCCTAAGCGCTCACTGAAGGAATGTTTTCTAGTTTTGCTCTAAGCCACCTGAGTGCTAAGAACTGCAATTCAGCAGAACAGCAACACGTTGGGTTTCAGCCAGCTACAGCTTCAATCTATAATTGAGTCAAAATGGCAATCTTTCATGGAAAACTTGCCTTTGTTGATAGTCTCCTTGCTCTAAGCTGTATGAAGGCTTTGTATTGAGGCGCTCCTTCAATTCCAAGTACTTTAAGACTAGAATATTCTCTCCCATTCTTTAAGAAGAGAGCAAGCAATGTGGATAGCAAGTGTATTTAAGCAACTGAAAAGCTCCTATTTTGGTAATGTCACATTACAGGCGGGCTATTCTGGAAAGCTTTCAAGTGATTAGAGTATTAAAAAATACTTAGTGCAGTGTTTTAGAATAGAACTCTCAAGTGTGAATAAACCTTCAAGAGCCAAATCCAACAAAGTAGGTTTCCAAAATGAAAAGCCAGAAAGTATTTTCGTTACATTAGATAAGCAGAACATACCAAAGCTATAAAACGTAACTTAACAGACAATACATTTTTGACAGGAGAAAGTTAGATAACAGATCATTTTAGCACAAAAGGATTTTAGCAAACAAAAGGGTCTTCCGAGCAAAAACAATCTTAAGGTGCCAATGGGAGCAGGTATAACAGCAGATGTAAAAGCTGTAACAGTTTTCTGAAGAGGCTGACAGAAACAACATGCAAACCACAACATTCACTATTTAGAGAAATATAAACGGAAGATGTGATTGTAGCAGATGCTCTGCAGTACATGTTATTTTGCTATAGCAAGAATCTAGGTTTTCTTTCCTCTATGAGTACTGCTTCAACTGATAAGGCATCTGACACTGCAGGACATAAACACAACACTGGGGAAAAAAGCCAGATTATCTCTAACCCATTAATAGCAGAGAGCAAGAGAGAGAACAGCGAGGAGGAAGGGAGGGAAGACACTGAACTCAACCTTGCTGTCCGAGGTAAGCCTATCACAGTTCCAGGTGTGTGGTATTCCTAGCTACAGTGCCCACAGACAGCTGTTTCCAGGGAGGCGCACATGGATGCTGGCAGCTAACATCCACTGCTGCATCAGCCATGCCCCAAACATCTCACTGCTGTCACTGTGCACCTCACCATTAGAGTAGGTGCACTCTGCCTGGAGAAAACAGCTCTGCTGACACGTGCCATCCACACACAGCGGAATAACAAAGCCTGAAAGGCAGCAAAATTCAAAACAGGCAAAGCTTGGGAACGAGCAATTGCAAAGCTGTTGAAGCCCAGTCTCAAATCCCCAGAAACTCAAAGAGTAGCAGTACTCTAACGTCAGGGCTATATTTTTAAAGAAACACAATACACTGAGCTAGCATCTCAAAACCTCATACACACATCCACCCCCCACTGATCTTTTGTCTAGGAATGCAATAATAGATTGAAACCATAAATAAGCACTAGACATGACTGACAGGACAGCAGGGCGGTGAATAACACCTGGAAGCAGTGGCTTGGTATTACCTCATGCTTCAAGAGGAAGCATGAATATATGTGCTTGTCCTTTTGTAGCTTCCAAAAGCACAACCGGCTGATTAGAATCACTTCCAGTTGCAAACCCCTATCTGAAACTTACTGCCCTATGCTCCAGAATTTTAAGCTAAGCTAACTAAAGGTATTAAAGTTCAGGTGCAAGAACAAAGAAATTCATTGGGCAGGCGTTTTCTGTGTGGGAATTCTGCATGCCGGATCCGCCGACACAGTACAGCAGTATCTGAACTGCAGGAACAGCAAGTGCCTGTGGACTCTATTAGGAGATGAAACCCAAGTTATTCATTTCAGGACAGAAGCAAGCAACAAAATGCACCTTACAGAGCTGTCCTAAATGTTAAAAAAAGGTAAAGAAGCTTATTCATGAAGCCCAGTTGCAGTGTACGTATGAAGTGCCATGTTTTAACTTCAGTCTTCCTATCAAACAGATGATTTCATATGCTCCCAGAGAAGTGTTAGGATTCCTGTAGAGTTCAGTCAAAGGGCACTTTGCAGAAGTCTTAGACAGGACAGATGCTTAATGACAATCTTACTGCCAACAGCATGTTTAGAAAGGCCTAGAAATACTCAAAAAGCAAAGATGAAGAGTCTACCACGACCTGATTTCCTGACTGTTTCAATAAACTACTTGAGTACAGTATCTTCGTGTTTACAGAGAGCTGTCCGAGGTATTTGAAGTGACTGCTTGGGTTCGTTCTTTGTTAAAAGCAAACCTAAACCAACTCTCCCCCTACTAATCACCTCAATGACTTCCCCCAGGCGGAGGCCAAGTTACCAAGTTCTTTTTCCATCCCAGAGAAATGGGTGAGAAGTCATGTCAAATCATTCGAATTATAGGATCCCAGACTGGTTTGGGTTGGAGGAGACCTCAAAGCTCCTCCAGCTCCAGCCCCTGCCACGGGCAGGGACACCTCACACCAGAGCAGGGTGCTCCAAGCCCCTGTGTCCA
>JAOEHX010036891.1:11995-22205 GCA_025448015.1 Bolborhynchus lineola
CAGGGATGGGGCAGCCACAGCTTCTCTGGGCACCCTGTGCCAGCGCCTCTGCACCCTCCCAGGGAAGAGCTTCTGCCTTAGATCCAACCTGAACTTCCCCTCTTTCAGTTGGAACCCATCACCCCAATCATTACAGCCCCTAATGAAGAGTCATTAAGAAGATTTATAAATATTTTAAACGCAAATTTCATCTTATTTTCTTTAATCCTCCTGAATTAATGCATTTGCTGGAAAAAAACCTGATTCATTAAGGCAGAGCAGCTAGTTCCATTCCACCACTCTTCATGTCAACCCCACTTCCTACCGATTCTGTGTAAATTTCCAGACCGTGGATAAAAATCCTGGATCCTGTCAGAACTAGTGTTAACCTTTACAAAACTCCTGTTTGAAATGCAGCTATTCTCATGCCAGATTGAGAAGTCAATTATATAGCACCAGATCCACCAGCATGCATTTTCTTTCTATCAATGACAGACAGATTTCAAAAGGTTTAGAGCAACAATTAATAAAGCTAATTTTAGCTTCCATAAAATGCAGTAGATTCTGAATGGGCCACACTTTGCACCACAGTAATGCCAAATGAAAAGCAGTGCTGTGAGGAAGAGCACTGTAAAATAGAAATACATTTAGTAACCTTGAGGAAACATACGATTTTCCATGAAATTAAAATTCATTCCAGATATTCTTCCTATTTAAACTTATTCTTCTCCTTTTTCTACTGTCAGCATCCTATCCTACAGAAAAGTAATGTGTGTGCTTATGTTTAAAGCAGTAGTAATTGGGACTACTTGGTATAGAAAAACATTCCAGTGTTTTCACTGGTATAAACCAAGCTATTCGTATATCAAATGTAAAACCTTTTTGTTCAACTCAGAAGTCTCTGTTTAAAGAGGCAGGAACAGAAAGCAAGACCTCATTTAATCTCAGAGTGATAGAAAGGAGCACATACAGACATCTCTGGCACGGTTTTGCAGTGCAGGTGCTCCAGTTCCTGTTGCTGATGTTTCATTACAGGATTCTTCCAGTCTTCCATGGCCAAATGCATAACCACCTTGATTTGCAAACAGTGTTTTACCAACTGTCACCTGATAGCACTCGATTTGCCTTCAAAATGGGAAAAACGTGTTGATTTCTATGAGATACAGATGTGGTATGAATCTGAGCCGGCGTTCCGGAGCTGCAAATCCCACATCTGATCTCACAGTTACTGCGGCTGACCTCAATACTGCACAACGCTTTCCTTCCACCAAACCTCTAAACACTGTCAATGACAAAACAGTGTTTGCCCAGCACTTGCTAATAAAGAAACAAACCCCAAAAGCTACAAACTCAAATCTAACCCTGAGATCCATGTGGTATCGAGCCTGAACACACACTAAAATGTATTGGGGCTTTCCTCTTTAATATAAAGTCAATACAGAGCAGTTTGAGATAAAACCGCAGAGCTCGAGTTTCACAGTGGGACACTGGTATTAATGATGATTTCAAATGGGGCTAGCACCACTTTCTTAAGTGGAAGTGAGAAGTTACAGTGCAGGATCTTCAAATGACTTGAGCACAGCGAATCAGCCAAAAGTAAGTGTCTCAAAGAGTCCTGCCTTATCTTCCTGCTTCGTCTCTCATTTTTCTATGATAAAACCAAAATCAGAACATTTCCATGTGTCTTGCAAGAGGGGTATTCTGATTTCCTTCCACCCCCAAGCAGCATTTGCTGAAGCTGTCTTTAACTGAAATACCAGCTAAAGGTCTAAGCCGATTAAAGCTTTTTGAGGTCACTGAGCTAGAATAAAGTAGATCAGTTTCCCAGTGATTGCTTCATGTAAGCGTTCCTCAGTGCTCCATGAAGAATCTGACAATCCTGCAGCTTCTATCTATTGAAGGTTATCTATTTTTTTTCCCCAAACAGAAGACATTTCAGATATCAAAATAACCACCTTATTAAACAGTCTGGCTGCAACAATTCAAACAGAGAAGACCTATACTACAGAAGCTGGAGCCCAGAACTTGGATACTGTACAAGAATAAATTCAAGTCAGTAAGAACTGAATACCAATGATCCAGTATCTCAAATTCTTTCTTTCCTAGACCTTAGAAAAGCAGGGATGAAGTAAGACAGTTGGCTGAGGTTTTCATTATACATAAGTGAGTTTAGATCTTTTCAAGACACTAAAGACATGAAGGAGTGCAAACGTTCTCATAGCACCAACTTGTCTCTCCATAGTAGAGCTTCATGCCAAGCAGCTAAAGCCCCCTCACCTGTAACTGCTTCCAGCACAGGTTCATTTGCTGGAGCCTCAGTATCAGGCTACATTTTGCACTAGAGGTGTCTTAAATGTCTTCGAATGGACAGGAAGAGAAAAGAATCTGAAAGGCCATGGAAAAAACAGGGAAGGAGTAATCAATTGCTTCTTCCCCATTCCCAGCTAATCTAGATTGTCCCTCTGCAGGCCCTCATCAGACCCGACTTGCCCTCCCTCTTAGCCCCAGTAATTCTTAAGCTCCTTCTGCATCTATTCTAGCTCTTCCTATGAATTCAGCTCCCAAATATCCCCTTTCTATCAGATTCCCCATTTCTTACCTAGCCTCCTATCTTGTCTGAATCCTTCTGTTTCTTTCCTCACCCCCTTGTCTCACCTCCTGTACAGCTAGATTACAAAGCCCTCCTTCCCCAGTAAGAGAATCTGCTCAGGCTCTCAGCCAGTGTCAAGACCTGACAGTTTAAAGTAGCAGCAAAAGAAACATGAGTGCTTTCCAGCCCCAAGCCATACATGAAAGAACACTCAAGAAAGCAAAATGTTTAATTCTTCTAGCAAAAGCTCATAGCACTATGTTCCTTCTGGAAACAGCATGGCTCTGCTCAAGACTGCCTCCCTCACATCCTCTAAAAGACCCACAGCTTTGTGTTTGAAACCCCCAAAACCATACCAAAATTCACACCACAGAAAACCCACCACAAACCCCACATCCTCTCCCAAAGAACTTAAGTTTCAGCCAATCATTTACCTCACAGCAACCCAGAGCTCGAAACCCGGGGACAAAGACTGCAGAGGACTGATGTTTCAGAAGACTGCCTACTCCCTCTGTTACTGCCCTCTTCTACTGCAGCTGATGAACAGAACAAAGTGGTTATACTTTTGTAACCATTTTGACAGGCCAGACTGCAAAACCTGAGTACTCTCTTTGCTGGGTATTGCCTTCTTCAACACTTCCAGCTAGTGCTCTCTCCCAGACATGCAATGCTCTTCACATACAATATAAAGTTATCTTTAGAAAATCTTGCTGGGTTTTGTGATTTTCAACTCCCTCCTTTGCTGATATAACTCTTCTATTTTGGAACACAATTCTATGAATTCAAACTTCAACTTGCTTTGGATAATTAACACTTAAATGACATTATTTTGTGTCATTGTATTTGTGACTGCGGTTCTTGCAGCCACACAAGAAATCACAGAGCCAATTACGTTCACTGCTCCCTACCAGTCAAGCAGAAATAGCATTTTTTATTAGTACTGCTGTTACCTTCATTATTGTAAAGAACTGGTTGCAAGGCAAAGGTCTGTAGCCTTTGGTTTGAGGAAACAGGGACTGCAAGCACACTATTCCTTCCAACTCTGGGATCTGACAATTCAAATTCTTCAGTTAGTTTTCTCCACACCTTCATCTTTGCTTTGGCAGGGGAGAAAGGAACCTAAAGACACAGCAACTTCCTGTGATTCCAAAGAGTACGTTTCTGTCATTGCTGAACAAGATCCTACTATTCCTGGATGACATACATCCTCCATTAGCAAGAGTTTTGCTTTTTAAAAGCAAGTTGTGAATAAACTAAGGTTAAGATTCTGGAACATTTGAATCACTTTAGTATTAAAAGCTCTTATAAGAAAGAAATACTCCTGTCGAAGTTGAACTACTAAGGACTTCATATGAAAAGAAGAATAATGATTTTTGGACTCCACCAAAATGCTACTTGCTGTTTTCCCCAAAATAATAAGGAGATAGAATGTACTGACAGAGTGTCTGTGCTCAGAATAACAGTCTGCTTCAGAGAACTTCTTCTAGCAATTCTCCAGTAGCTAAACCTTCTGCAAAGAGAGAGGACCAATGTAATTATTTGAAACTGGGAGAAGGCTAGGAACCAAAGAATGTAAGAGGTAGAGAAAACTAGACATTGTTCTTTAACTTAGATCATCCCTCTTGTATTTTATATAGGATTTGGACCACTGGCATGTTTCAAATAACTCATTTGTTCCTGCATTGTACCAAATATGTTTTATAATTAGCTAAAAAAATATGGATATTGGTAGCTCAGTAGACTTCTTGAGCTTTGGAGAGCTGCCAATGACCAGGTCAGTGTATAAACTCCCTGCCAATATAAGCTATCACTGACCTTAAGATTTCACAGTCAAACTGGACTTTAAATACAAATCTACCACCCCAACAGTTTATATGGTATCTGGCTCCTGCATGAGCTATGAGGAGAGAGACCGTGATCTTCCTTTGCTGTGTGGCTGTAGAAACAGATGAATTTGATACAGACAAGGTAGGTCAACATTCACAAATGCACTGGCTGACAGTGAACACCACTTGTGACATGCTGACTGCCCCCAAAAGAGAGGATTTTGACCTTCTTGTAGCTGCCTTTTAGTGCCAGTGTTTGCATAAGAATAGCATGAGGTATTCTCATTCACAAAGCGCAAGGGCACTTCATGGCCCAAACCATACAATAAGTTTGGAATTCTCTTTATTAGATAGGCATGACAGCTACAGCTCCTCAGATTTAAGTCTCAGTAGGACATAAGTACAGGGAATAAAGACAGACTGATAGAAATTAGCTATGATTCACTGGAAGCAAATAGGCAAAGCATCTTGATTTGAACATCAGTACTTGTTCTGCAAAATAGGGAAAACGTAACGGCATAAACCCCTCTTCATTCAAGTAAGTCTAGCTGCTTAGGTACTAGGGAATTAAAAGACGGGAATGACTTCCAAGTCGTAAAACACAGTATATGATGAAGTAAGGTTTGAATTGTTCAATCACAAACATGCTAACAACTGCTTTCAAAACCTGATAGTTTGCAAGAGTGGAAGTTTTACTTAATGCTTAACTCAATCTCAGTGGCTTTCTTATTCCAACACAGAACAAGTAATCCCACCAGAAGTAAATGGTATTTTTTCCTGGAGATCAGTCTGAAAAATCTGTATTTAGCAAATTCCAAACCACAAAAGTTAGGCCCATTTCTCATGTTCACATACCTAAATGGAAGATAAGGTGGATTAGATCCAGACAGAAGCGTTCTGTAAGCATCTTCTGGTGTTTTCTTCAAGTATATTACCTAAAAGGGATGGGGGGGGAGAGGAAAAAATATCAGCCCTGAGCCTGAAAAGTCATTAACCACATGTAAGCTTTCCCAGCCCATTGTACTCCTAAGAACGTACGCTGTACTCCTTCAGGAGCAACTGCTAGGACATTTACAGGTCAGAAAAGACATACCTACACAAAGTAAAAGCCTAAGAAATCAACAGAGGTCAACAGAAACTGGGAATTTTGTTTTGTGGGATTCCCCTCCTTTAAAACCCAATAAATTAAAACCCCAACAAACAAACACGTATTGTGGCAACTGAGAGACTTTAAGACAGACTCAACATCATCCTAAGGAGAAAAATGGGCACCCATACCAGGAGATCTCTGCCCAACTTCCGATGAGCCCGAGTATCACAGTGTCTGACAAAGAAAACATTTCTCCAGCACAGCTCAATGGAGGATTTTCCAACACACTGTTTGATTCCCAATCGTCAATATCAAACTACTAATTAAACAAAAGTATGTAATTCAACAAGCCAGACCTGTTACTGTTAGACCAACATAGAGTTAACGTAACGCTCTAAGCCAAGGCTCATTCAGCTATCGCTGAACACCATCAGCTGCACTGGCATAAGTAAGAAATCAAAACACAACCACATCGTGTTGCATTTCAATTCCTATTTGTGCACTAAAACTGATCCTACAATAAAGCTAACTTGGAAAATATATTAAGCCAGTTAGTATTTACAAAAGAGCTGTAATCCAGTTTGCAGTGGCATATTTCATGCACACAAGCATGTTTCTTAAACAATGCCACACAATTTCCCTGGCCATTTCCCCTTCAACTCACACCCAGCACCAACATGGCTTCATATCCACCCTATGCACATTTAACTCTTGAACATAAAGTGTTCCAGTAAGGATTTTCTTTACCAAGACACAGGTTAGTTCCTTATCTAAAAGCTTTATTCAACTTTTGACCTTAAGCACATTAGAATACAGGTAAAGCAGTGTCCACTTCCAGAATATTTGCAATTCGCCTTTAGTCGAATCTCAAGTTAATGGGATTCTCAGTGCTCTGTAAGATATCACCACGGTAGGTAGATTTTCTTGCATTTCTTCCTCAAGCACGAGGCAGCCAGGAAAGAGAGAAGGATAAAACAAACCTCAGAAAGCTGATGCAAGTAAAACAGCCTGAAAAACTCTTGCCATTGATGCAGTGAAAAGAGGGTCCAGAATCGTCTCTGGTGGTTTTAAACTACCACCTATTTCACTGCCTTGAACAATCAGTCTTCTTTTGGACCAAAAGCCTCAACACAAACCAATCTGCCTTCGAAAGATCAATTCCCTGACGTGGATTTTTATTTGCCCAGATTTCCACATTCCCCTATCCTTAATCTCTGAAAGCAACGCATCCTTTCCATCCCCAGACCAGACCACAATTTCCTGGTGAAAACCATTCCATTCACTCTAGGTTATCAGAACAGTTGTTGCTTTGTTTCTAACTCAACTACTGTATTCTTTCTGTTGGGGTCAAACCAGTGATTGCTAATATTCAAACAGATTGAGAGATTTACTTAATGGATATATGTATTTACTTAATTCAGCAAGTAGAGGGGCCCATTTCTTTGTAGTTTTAAGCTGGTCAGCCTGCAGCAGCCATTGCTAACTGATGGCACCAGCATCATGCTTTCAACCCCTGCTGCACAGCAGTGCTATGCTGCTCTCAAAAAGGATTAAAAGGATTCATAAAGGATTATTTTAGCCTGTGAAAGAAGTCTCCTTTGTCTTTCCCTCATAGTCCACTTCACCACAAAGGTTTTGCATTTAAGAAGTGTGCATCCTGTGCAATAGATTTCAACCGGGGGTGTACTTCAGAGAAGAATACAGATTTCATTCATGTCAATGTCAATATTCATGTCAGTTACTCACCTTTAAAGCCTAAATTCATGCTCATAGTCAAAAGATGCTTAAAGGGGAGTTCAGAGGATTTCAAGGAAAGATGAGTTCCCATCTTACACAGTTAGGGAGTCAGAAATCTGAAGTGAATCTGCTCTACATGAATGCTTTTCCAGTGCTGCAGGTTTTAGCTCACAGAAGCTGTGGTACTTCAAAGCTGTCTCTGGTCAAAGGCATACATGCATAAGCCATTTTGAACCAGACACTGCTAGCTCCTAATAAAGATGCTGGGCTGGAAACAGGAGAAAGACTTTAAGAACACAAAAGGAAGGGGAGGGAAAGAAACACTGAACAGAGCTCCTGAAGAAACAAAGTATTGCGATGTCAAGAAGAGTGCAGTAACTGAAGAAGAATGAAATGGAGAAGGAAACACTACAGTACTTAAAATTAGGGAGATCCATGAAGAAAATTTGAGGGAGGTGCATTTTCCAATGCTATCAATGAAAAGTCAGCAGCTGAAACTTAGCTTCAGTTTTTAATCTGATATGATGAACCTTCAGAGAGCTTTCATTCTGCAACACACACTAACAAAAAGAACACAAACAGCCTGTTTGAATAGTATCTATAAGTTGAATCTGTATCTAAGAAGTAATCCCAGTAAAAGCCTTAAAATAAACAAAGCAAGCCACTTTGCAGACAGTGACTACTGTCTTACAAGAGCTGCTTTACAAGGGACAAGGTTCTCCCCGTCCCCGCTGTCACTGCTCTAGCTCATATCATGTGGCCCTGCTTCCTATAACAAACCAGATCCAGCAAACACGGAAAGGTTTCAAGGATTCTTTTTTCTCTGACCTTTCCATTCGTATGTCCTCAACTTCCTAAATAATGCTGTGTTCACAGCCTTGAGACTGTGCAGGCACATGACATGAGCAATAGTGGCCAAGAAAATTCATACCACACGTCCTAAGAAGTTTAGAGAACAAAAGAGGAGCATTTTGCAAATCCACCTTAACACTTACTCACAATATTTCTCTGCTATTGGAGCACACTGCAGTAACTGAAAGCCTTCGCACTCACTGGAAGGGAACGGGTATGGATTTGAGCAGTAGTGTGATATGCTTAGAATGTACCAGAACGAACCCTTAAAGCTTCAGGTAGGGCCGAGAAGTCTAATTCATTGTTTTAAATTTGGGGGAAGCTCTCACATGCAGTAGTTTGTTATTACCTGGTCATTTGCAGTGCTAAAATTACGAATTTAAGAACTCACCAGCTTTTTTCCCTTATTGGCATTACAGGAGCCTAATACAAGTCTACCAAAAGAGATACTTAAAGTAACTGTAAGAGAGAAATATGACCACCATATCTGCTATCAACAAGGCAAAAGAGCTCACTGGATCCCTTCTCAGAGTTTGTCACAGTACAGAAGCATTGTGTTTCACCAGGATTGCTCAGAAGTCAGATATGGGTCCACTAATCAAGTTCTGATCTTTAAAGAACTGCAAGAAATAACCCACTCTTTGTCTTCTACAAGGGTAGAACTAAAGCTCTAGGTTTACCAGGAGGAGCAAGTGCCATACGTATATGTTCTCCCTCCTCCCTGCCCCATTTCTCTAGATGTACAAGAGCAGTCATTAGTACAGACTAATACCCCTCCTGCTCTTCTACCCCAAGGACTCCAAACCTTACTAGACAGCAGATCACACAACCAGGTGAGGGTTCCTTGGTTTCCAACCAGAAAAGAAGCATAACAAATACCTTAATAATATGGAAAGAAGGGACCAGCCCTCAATTCATCCATGTTATCAGAAAGGGGAAAATGCACCCTCCTTCTCCAAGAAGGAATTCTTTGATGACAAGTGGGGAGCTCATGTAATGACTTCGGTATAATTGGATAAAACCTATTCCCTCTCACCCCTCTTCCTCCCAGAAACTGCTATGGACAAATTGAGATGAGGCTGCTTTAGTTTTAACATGCATGAAAGTACTTGTAATACTATTTTTAAATACTCATTTTTCTTTCTTTCTTTTTAATTAACTATTTTGGAAAGCTACATAAAATATTCTTTTTGTCCTAATCTGAATAATAGAAAGAATCGATGTGGAATTCTTAAGAGCAAGGGCAATAATGGAGGAACTGGACATGATTAGCCCAAATGTATTGGAAGTACATTGTACAAATTGACATTTAGAAAACACAGCTAACCAAGATGCAGTTTACAAACAGGAAAGCTATTGCCCACAAAGTTTTAAGACTTAATCTTCCCTTAAGGTTACGAGTCTCTTATTACAGTACTTTAACAGCTATAGGGTATTTCAGTGCAACATCCCTAAGCAGCTCCTCATTGGAACAACCTAAGTTGCATAATCACCAGTGGAAAGCCATTCCTAGAACTTGATCCACTGTTTTCCATGTTTCATTTTACACTTAATATTTTAAGACCAACAAACCCAACCTTCTCAGTTAACTTTCACACACTGGTAAGAGTTCACAGGTCCAAGACTTTCTGGTTTCGAAAAGCTTACACAAGCAAAGGCAAGATGTAAAATCTACAAGACCTGAGATCAAGAGTACATGTATTTCTGTGATGATCTGGATATTCCTACTGTGACAGACCACACTGCCAATGACACAGTTCTTTTACTGAAGAATAGGACGAGGTTCCTTCAGGTCCTTCCTTATGCCCTATCACATAACCCAAGAGTATACATCTACGACATTTGACCCAACGTGGTATTTGCAAGTGACACTCTATGAAATGTAAATATTATTTCTTGAGAGTGAAATACATGTACCTTGATTGTCAAAACTGAGCTGCTGCAGGTAAAAAAGCCCCAAAATCAGATTGGTCAGTAGATCATGAATAAGTTTTTAGAATAACTAAATAGCAATTTTATGAATCTGATAGCATCAATCATTAGGGACTGTAGTGATAGCACATGGGGTAATGGGTTCAAACTGAAACAGGGGAAGTTTAGATTGGATATGAGGAAGAAGTTCTTTCCTGTGAGGGT
>JAOEHX010036892.1:1075-11205 GCA_025448015.1 Bolborhynchus lineola
AGATCTTGTCACATAGGCCATGAAGTGGTTGCATAGCAGTGCCATTCTTTGAGCTAAAAAAGAATTGGCTTCCCATTAAGTGTCACAGAGCATCATGCCTGTAAAACTTTCATAAGATTAAAAAGGCAACAATTATGATTTTAAAATGAGAAACATACTTGTGAGAAACTGACTAATTCTCACCTTATAATGTTTAGCTTATATTGCTTGCTTTATGATATGTTGTATGATACCTGTTTCATTTGCTTACCTTGTAGTCTCTTTAATGCTATTCAGTGTAATAACCATAGCTATTTGTTCATATTCAGAATTCAGTACCTTCAGTCCAAGTAAAGATGGGAAAATTCTTTGATTCAGCCAGGATGAATTATCACATAGTGCAGTAAGATCCTCAGTAACTTTCTGCTGGTGAATACATACATTTAATGGTTTGTGCAGAGCCATGAGCTTCTTGGAATTGGCACTTGTATTATAGCTTTCAGTGGAGAAACCAGCATTTGAAAACATGGAATATTAAAAAGCAGGAGATGGCAGCATAGCGGAATTCATCCTGCCACTTTCCACAAGCTATGCATTCTGTGATTTAAAGAGGATTTCAAGCTACTGTAAAATTTTGAAATACTGCTATGAAGAAACATATTCTTACACAAGTATGCATGTTAATATATTTCTAAAAAAAGCCTCTAAACAATAACATCTGTTTTTCAGAAACAATAAAAGCATGATCAGTTGGTTAAACTCTGATCTGAGCTAATAAAAATGCCATGGAAATAAGAGTTTTTAAAGAGTATCCTGAGTGAATAAAGGGTTAAAAACAAAGTGAATGTTCTGGTTAGCTGATGTATATTGTCGTTGTTTCCTAAGGTAGCCTGTCTTTTCTGGTCTAATTTTACAAGTTCAGTTCTTTTCTGATTGTATTCTAGCAGACAGAGAAGTATTCATGCCTGATAGGTAGGCTTTATTCTTCATCTGGGTGCAGGGATTAGGGTACCTCTTGCATATATTCCTGTGGGTTTCTTCTAATGAAAAGCTTCGTATCAGTGCATTAATCCCTTTCCTTTCTCTACTCATGTGCTGCCTCACGTGACACAGTATTACCATGGCTTAGCAGGAGCCATCTATGTCAGTGAAGAAGTAAAGGGGAGTCCAACTCTGTTCTTATGACTTGTTTGAGGGGAGGAGTATGCATTGAATTCCTAGTATCAGGCAGAAAAACTTTTTAATAGAAAGCTTGCATGCTGCAGCTGACTTTGGGTTTTTACTTGATGTGCTAAAATGGTAGATGCTATCTGAACGAGACTGTCCTTCCTGATTACAACTCCTCCTTAAGTTTAAGGCTGCTGTGTCCAGTTTCTTACTCTAAAATAATTTTCAGGATATCTGTGCATACTTGTGGGAGGAGATTGGTTAGTGAGCTGTGGAAATAAAATACAGTGCTGGGGGGTGTGTGTGTGCTTAAATCACAGTTTGGGATCTCAAAGTGAAATAAGTAATGGTAAAATCAAGCAACAGAAATTGTGTAATCTGCCATTTCCTGAACCTGTAAGTCACTCCTGAATGTATTAATTTTCAGACTAAGCTAGCAGTATCTCCTGTTAATAAACCTCAAGGCCTTGAATATATTGGCTAGTCATTTTCAAGATGCTGCTGGCTGTTTGTGCTCCAGAATACAGACATTCCCAGCTTAACTGGGAGTCAGAACGCAATGTGATGCACAGCCCCCTTGCACACCTGGATTCCTTTTGAAAAGGAAATTTGGTGCACAAGGAGGAAGGAAGCTACACTGTGCTCTGGTAGGTCCCCTGAGACAAATGGGTCTGGAATAGGCCTGAGTGGAGGTATATTCCCCTTGGTCTCCTCTTATGACCAGAAGCACTGTCATTGATCTAGTCCTGCTGACTGCTGTGGAGGCCAACTTACAGCTAAAAATCTGATTTTATATTTCTGTTTATTTGTGTAAAGCACACGGGAGCTGTGAGTGCTTTTAGGATGGAAATTGTAGTCTAAGCACTGGTTTGCAACAAATGGGGTAGAACTTGAGAATAGGGAGGGCGAGTAATTTGGCTTTCATAATTTAAAGAGTTGTTCCTAATTACTCATGTGCATGCTTCTAGCCTATAATTTCAAGATAAGAGGTATTACATATTAGAATGTCATGCTTTCAACTAACAACTGGTTTAAAGTAATCTACTTTCCTTTGTAATAAGGGTGAATCAGAAGTATGGTGTGGTCACTTAACAGTTTGTCTACTAAATAGGAATTTGTTAAGATGTGCTAACTGTAATTTGCAGTCATCTCTCCATACCCTCATTTGCTGCTTGTTGGGCACTCATTCTTTCCATCATATTTTCTCTCATCAGGTCATGGAAATAATCACCCCCTACAAAGCAGTGCTAAGTTAAGAAACATTTTAAGAAGGAGTTTCTAGGCTTGCTATCAGGCAGTTGCACTATTCACCAGCAGTGGACATTTCAGTACAGAAAAGCTGGCAGTAGAGCTTTAGCACAGTAACAGCACAACTCAAAGAGATGATTATTACAGTTAAGATGTGATGATAGCACCTGTGAAAATGTAACCAACCCATCAAGGACCATGCAGAATTGAAGTGAATGGTTGCACTGGCAGTAGAGACTAGCAATCATAAATCATCTAGCAACCTAAGTATAGACAAAGCTGAGGATCTGAAAAGCATCCCAAGCACATGTGAGAGAGCCTTTATTTTCCCTTTCTGCTCTTCTGTCACCTTCTCCACTATAGGCTGCTGAGAAATTAGAATTCTTCCTCTGGGTTTGTTATGACAGCACCTCAGAGAGTTTACAAAGTCATTTTTGGTGTAAATCTTATCACCTTGCTTGGCAATTTTCTTGCCTCTTTATAATGTTCTGTGGGGTAACATAAACTATATTTGAGTAGTTCTCGCTTTGGAGAACATGTGCCTCAGGGGGGTTGTAAAGGCAAGAAATGAAAAAAGAAAATAAAAAGTCAATGAACAGCACAGCAGCCTGACCAGGAGCATTGGGAGGGTGGCTGCATTACTTTCATAAACTACCTTTGGATGTAGGTGTGGCCTGGGAGCTGCTGGCACAGTTGTGGTGGCATGTGATAGAAAAAATATTTTTTTTTTTTCCCCTGCCTCCTGCAAACCAATTTCTTACAATCATTCCATCTAATTTTACTGCGCTACATCACTGCATTGACTGAAGGATGCAGTGGAGGGGAATTGCTGGACAATGAAAGTTCTTAGTTATAGTACTTATGGGGAATGGTGGCAATGCCATGTATTTGAGTTGCTCATGTTTAATCCTATAGCTGTACTGCCTCTGCACAGTTCACCCTCTTTAAGAAACTTTCTCCATTCTCCTTATGCCAGATCCATCAACACTGTTTGAGGCTGCTCTACTGTGGAGGCAAATGATACAGGACAAAAAGGGTGTGAGCGCATGTTCTGACTCCATGCAAACTGCTTTGAAAAAGGTTTTTCACTCCATATATATTGTTATATATGAGTCTGAGAAGGAATTTGCATTTCCTTATTTCATCTAAGACAATTAAAGCAATTTGAGACTTGGAGAAAGGAGTTATTTCATGAAGGGACACTGACAGTTTTGCAAGAAGGACCCAGTGAATACAGATTCTAAATATCTTTGAGAAAAAGGATATGTGAACATAATGTAAGTAGACAAATTAAGAAAAAATTCTGATTCTTGGTTGCTTTTTTCTTAGGAAATTCATTAACAAAACATGAAAAATTGCATCTGTTATGATGGCTTAAAAAAATTATAAATTCTGAATCTCACTAGCACAGAATACCTCTTTATTTTCTGACTAGCATGTGAGTGGGTTGACTTGTACAGTAATACAGAACTCAACAAGAATAAAATAGAAGGAAAGTATTTGATAAAATAAGCCCCTTGAATTAAATCAGAATTCATAGCAGTAAAATTAAGTGGTGAGCTTTTAATCTGCTCACTCTGCAATGTATCTAAAATCAACAACTGCCTGTGAAGAAATTTTTACAAATAACTTAAAACTTTTTTTTTTTTTTTCAACTGAGTAATGCTGCATTTGGCTGCACCCATAATTCCACAGTAAAAGCTGTGGCCAAAGCCTTTTCACTACAGCTGGTAGACAATGGGTACCTTTATTCTAATTTATGTTAGTTAGGGACTACCTTCAAAAGGCTGGGACTATGAACATCCTTCATATATATTTACAAACGAGATAGATGTGAGCTTAATTAAAATGTTAGTAATATTTCTGCACTTTCCTCTAATTCTTGTTCACATGTCTAGCATATTGAAAAGGTTCTTTATTTGCAGTCTCTTTGCCCTTTTTTTGTTTGTTTTCTTTGCTTCAGTTGGGCTAAAGTCATGTAGCCAGGATCTTCACAGCGTTCAGCACAATGCTCTGGGAATGTGCATGAAGTGGAAAAGATTGGTTAATACTTGTTGATGGAGTAATTCTATGGAAAGTAAGATGCACATCTGGAGCGGGATTTTTTTACCTGGAACATTTTCATCCCTTTTCTCTCCAAAGTAAGTCCCACTCCTAAGTACAGTTTGAATACCCTTGAGACATCAATAAATGGGCCATTTTAAAGACAAGAAATGTACCAGTTATGTTAGTAGCTTCAGTGTTGTTCAAGCCCTATATCCTTTAAAAGAAAGAGAGGAACACATGATAAATTAGCATCTCCAGAGGAACACAATGCATTCTGAGCCCTGGCATCACCTGTGAAAATCCTGCAAAACTCAGTTTTGGGGAAGCTGGCAGGTAGTGATCTTTCTGTCCTTGAAGTTCATTGATACTGCTGTTTTAGATTTATAGTGCTCTGGTGGAAGAGATGTACCAGAATTGAGAGGAGGGAAGTAAATGAAATGTAGTGGTGTACTCCTTTGCACCAGAAGAAGTTTCCTTGCAATAGATCATACTATCCAAAAATCTCACTGGATAACAGCGTTTCTGCCTTGCCTGCATGCATGGATTTCTGAGAGGATATTTACAGCAGTGTAGAGACACTCTATTTTTGTGTTGCTGCCCTGCTCTCTACACTTCTTCCCCCATAATCTCATGGAATTTCTTGATGGGTCTCAGAATACACGTTAAATATTTAGACACTGAGATTCACCTTAAGTATTAGGAAGAGTGGGATATAGGGTTATTCTAAAAGGACAGAAGGGTGAAAATTGCAATTTTCCCTGTGTATGGAAATATGTGGCAATGCTCATCTGCTCTGTACCTTTTTTTGAGGGGAACGCATTTCTCAGTGAACTTCTTTTTGCTTTTAAACAGCTGCTTTTGTTGGGGAAGGGTACAAACCTAGCTCTCTTATCTTTCAGATAGGCACACACTCCTTTTATTGTTAGTAAGGAAAAGAGAGGCAAAGATATCAAGCAACCGGGTAAAAAAGAAGTAACTCCTGGGAAACAAAACGCATAGTTAAAAATAAATTAATTGTGAAAAGTTCTCCAAAATAATCCTTTCAAAGTCTGTTGTAGAGAATGAATCCATATCCTAAAAAAGAATTAAGTCAGCAATTGTATGCACTTTTCAAGGCTGTCATGTAAAACCTGGCAAACAGATTATTTGTTGGCTTAGTAGATTAGACATGAGGGCTTCTGTAAATTAAAAACAAAAGCAGCTTTGGAATGTATTTCACTGTCTCAGTTGGAAAACAAAGATCTCTTTCTCTCCACCCCTTCTTTTCCTTAGGATAATTAAAAATAAAAAAGTGTGCAGAGCCATATAAATAAAACAAGGGCTGGGATGAAGGAAGAAAAAATAAAAAAGGGAAAATCTTCCTTCAAAGAGATGTCAGCAATCACAGTTTTCATTTGTCTGTGCCAAGAAATGTGCTTATATGTAGGTCTGAATGTAGTTTATTCTTGACTATTTATGGAAGTTATGCTCTTAGAGACCTTAATATGTAATAAAAAAAGAAAAATCCTTAATTACAATCTGTTTTAAATGATGCTTAACTTAAAAGCTTTCAAATACCCCTCTAAGCATTACACAGTGTTCCACTGTCTTCCTTTTCTAGCATTCCTTACTGGTACTAATACATTAAAGTTTATGATCTAATTATATAGGATTTTGTTGTATTTTACTTCAAGAAAGTGTGAATGCATTCTTCATGGGCAAAATATGTTACTTTGAATTTCTGAAAAACCCCTTTGGCTATACAACTTCTCAAGTTTGTAACCTAAAAGAGAGCACAGTGTGTAGTAAAGAACACAGAATACCTTAAAAAAAAACATTTCACTGTTAAAGATCATTCAAGAAAGGAAAAACACAGTCCAGGAGCGTAAGTGCCTGAGGACTCCCAGAATTGTGCCTTGACATGTTATACAATTATTTACTGTTCCATTAAGTGAAAAATTTAGAAATTGCCATAACTCACAATATGCATATTCCGATCAGGAGCTACAGAGTAACTCCTTAAGAGATGCTTGCCTAAAACACAAGTTGCTCATTGTAATGAATGCTTTGTCAATATTTATCCTTCTCCTTTTATTTTGTGGTAGCTTCTTTTCAGTGCTTCTCCATCTTTTTATTTCTCTGCTCATATTTAATTTTGGGCTGAGTCTTGTCAGAATTGAGTGATGGGAAGATGACAAGCCAAAGGAAACATAAGGTTCACAGAAAGCAGACTTTGCTCGGTCGTAAGGAAGCTCAAAAATACATTTCTTTTCCAGAAATTGCAGTTTTTTCTGGTGCCCCATTCTGCTGGGCTACATTCAGCTTGAGAAGAGGATGTGGAGCAAAGAGTAACTGAAGAGTGTTATTGTCCCCCTGGAAGCCATTATCTGTGGTACAGCCACTTCCTAGCCCATGTTTCCATCTTGTAAGCAGTGATGACTGAACATATGAGTTTTTCTTAATAGTCTTTGAAAGGATGCTTCTGCAGGACATCAGTGGGGAAAATTTAGTCCTCAAAGTCATGTGGAAGTCTAATGGACACAAGTGACAGTTTGCTAGCATCTATACAAATTTCAGGTGTGGCACCAAGACTTTATTATGTTTTATGAGGAATGCAGAATCAGTTTTTGAATGAGCAGTTGGGAAAGATCTTAGGCAGTTTTGGCTAATAGAATTATCTGGCCAGTTATCAGGCATGTTCCATTCAAGACAGTAATTTTCAAGCATATTCTTGATTTTTGATTGAATGTTTTTTATCTGTGAACACTACAGTCTTTATGTTGAAACTAATATTAATTTTCAGTTCTGGGCCAACTGGCAGATCCAAATACAAATATTACTAATTGACTGCTCATAAGCCTTTCTAGCAATTAATTCAGTTATAAATGATTCAGACCTTTCTGTAACCCAAATAAGATTCATGCTTCGTTTGTTTTTTACGGAATTATTTCATGCCAGACAAGGATGTGTAATAAGCCATTACTGAGGGTGGAGGAAATCAGATGCTTTTTGATATTAGCTTAGCTGCAGTAGTGTGGCAGACAAATTAAGTTTAACTACCTTTTGTTGTAAAACTTTTTAAAAAGTATTAAAAGATTTTTAATATTTATAAAAATAGAGTTCTTTAATTTCCAGCTTTTACTTGGAATATTCTGTCAGCAACTTTGAAAATCAAAGAAAGTGTAAGGAAAGGCTGCCTGGGGAAGATGTAAGATTCTAATCCTGACCATTGGTACAATGTTCAACCCAATATTTGGTGAAAATCAGTTGTTTCCTGTAAGATTATGCATCCATATATTTGTGCATTATTGTTAGTTTTCCAGATTGATGTTTTTTGTTGTCTAAGCCACTGAAATGAGTGGTCACAAGTACTTATATACGTGTTTCTTCACTGTGTTTTTCTATGGTGATGAACACATGTGAAACCAGGCCCCTAAGTGAACTCTTTTTGGATCCTTTGGCACTTTTTAAGCACTGAGGCATTTCATGCTGGTATTCCAGCCAAATTTACAAGTGATTACATTTGCTTGTCTAAGCTGCCCTGCAGTCACCATTGGCACAGTGTTTTTTCCCTTTTCCAGTTTTAAACTGTCTTCTTTTGAATTAGACACCTGCATTCCAACTCTGTGACATCTACATTTTGGGGATGGTTAGGCCCTGATGAACATAGGGACCACCCATTCCTCTTTTATGTCTGAATGGTATTTGGCACCTATTTGGCTTCTATCTCAAAATTCCTCTGTAGTCTGTATGTCCTGGGTTCAGCAGTAGCAGTCATTTTTCTCCTTCTTGGTAGCTGGTGCAGTGCTGTGTTTTTGACTTTCAGCCTGGGAACAGCGCTGATAACACCGATGTTTTCAGTTACTGCTCAGTAATGTTTACTTTGACCAATGACTTTCTGAGTCTCATGCTCTGCCAGGGAGGAGGGTAAGCGGGGAGGAAGCAGAGACAAGACACCTGACCCAAACTAGCCAAAGAGGTATTCCATGCCACAGCACATCATGCCCAGTATATAAATTGGGGGTAGTTATCTGAAAGGGCAAGATCACTGCTTGGGTCGGGATGGGTATCGGTCAGCAAGTTGTGAGCAGTTGTATTCTCTTCCCTTGCTTTTTCCCATATCATTATTATTATTGGTGGTAGCAGCAGTGATTTGTGTTATACCTTAGTTACTGGACTCCTCTTATCTTAACCCGAGGGAGTTACATTCTTTTGATTGTTGTCCCCATCCCTCCAGGAGCTGTGGGAAGAAGGAGGGGAGTGAGTGAGCAGCTGCATGGTTCTGGGCTGCTGGCTGAGCTTAAACCACGACACTGTACTGTTTTGGTTTTGGTTGCTATTTGTTCCTTTTATTTATTATAGTTCATAGAGGCTGAATGAAATTCCGAGTCCATTAATAATGGGGTCACAATAAGCATACATTGGTTTGCTTAGAAGATTCTTAATGATTGTCAGAATCATAGAATCATAGAATAGTTAGGATTGGAAAGGACCAAGCCCCTGCCATGGGCAGGGACACTTCACACTAAACCATGCCACCCAAGGCTCCATCCAGCCTTGGGTAGGGTACTGTGGTTCCGATTCCCAAACTGTGAAGCATTTTATCCTCTTTGTTTCTACTGGCATCATAGAATCATAGAATAGTTAGTGCTGGAAAGGACCTTAAGATCATCTAGTTCCAACCCCCCTGCCATGCACAGGGACACCTCACACTAAACCATGCCACCCAACGCTCTGTCCAACCTAGCCATGAACACGGCCAGCGATGGAGCATTCACAGCTTCCCTGGGCAACCCATTCCAGTGCCTCACCACCCTTACAGTAAAGAACTTCTTCCTCATATCCAATTTTTAACTTCCCCTGTTTAAGTTTGAACCCCTTACCCCTTGTCCTATCACTACAGTTCCTAATGAAGAATCCCTCCCCAGCATCCCTATAGGCCCCCTTCAGGTACTGGAAGGGTGCTATGAGTTCTCCATGCAGCCTTCTCTTCTCCAGGCTGAACAGCCCCAACTTTCTCAGCCTGTCTTCATACTGGAGGTGCTTGAGCCCCTTTATCATCCTTGTGGCCCTCCTCTGGACTTGCTCCAACAGCTGCTTGTAATTTTTATGTTGAGGGCACCAGAACTGTACACAAAAGCTGGCTGGACAGACCATCAGCTTCTCAGAACTACAATAAGACTGGGTGAACCTAAACCGGACTGATATCTGTAGGTTGGAAAAAAGAGTCCTCTCACATGTGGAAAGGAACAGAATAATAATTACAACAAAATCAAAGATTAATGGTTAGCTATGCTTGTTGCTGTAATTTTGATGAAGAGTCTTTTTTTAGCACCTCCTAGAAAGTTCAAGGGCTGCCCACATCAATAATTCCTAAGAGAAGAATTGTTCTGCATCCAATATGCAAGAAAACTGCTTGGAAATGTTCTCTATTTCCTTCTGTGGGATTTTCAGAACCTGCATGACTTCTGGTTGCTGTTCTGAAGTATAGATGGAGTGGTTCATAGGCATAGCAGTTGGCAATGAAGGGGAAATGTCATAGAGCATCTGCTCTTCACCTCAATTATGCTTTCATCTTGTCTGTTTGTTTTCTGAAAGTGTAATGCATTGGTCTGGATACATTTTACTAGTCAACCCAGAGTATCTTTTGTCATCTTACATCCTCTCTGTTATTTTGTCTCACCCTTCTATTGATGAAGGGTAAAAACAGC
>JAOEHX010036894.1:0-16888 GCA_025448015.1 Bolborhynchus lineola
GACTTGTGCACATTCAGGTTCCTAAGATGGTCTCGAACCAGATCCTCTCCTACAGTGGGCCCAGGGTCTTCATTCTCCCAGTCCCTGCATTTACCTTCCAAGACTTCAGTGGCATGGCTAGAGCAAATAATGAAAACAATTTAGAATCAGTCAACATTTTTTGTTGTCTAGTTTTTTTAGTTACATTCTTATAGTAATTGTTTGTAAAATGTTATATATATATATATGAAAACTAAAAATAGAAAGCTGAGGATTAACCTGTTTCTCAGAAAAGCTCACTTCAGGGTTTCTTGCAGGAATGGATTTTCTTAGCTTTAGATTATATAGCTATATAATTTTCAGTACTTTGTAAAAAGACAATGGACAGAAGCTGCTAGCAGAAGCTGCTAGTATATTTAGAAAATGATGCTTTTCCATGGAAAGTTTTGTTTTAATTGAAATAGTGTATTTCCTTGGAACATCATTAATAAGAAAAAAATGTTTAGCATGTTATAAATAATATCAGTGTATATTTGATGTGTTTATGCTTCAATAAGACAATGGTAGAAGTGAGGCTTGAGCTCTTATCACATTTACCAAGACTGTAAATCACTGAATTGCCAGTGATATGTGCAAGGTTAACAGCACTGTATATGGAAAGGAAAACAAAAATCCCCCTTCTCTTCAAATTACAGCCATTACATCAGTTTAATTGGTGCTCAGAATAAGTTTGACCTGTGGATAGGTTTGCAGGCTAGGATTTTAAGAAGACACTAAGGGAGCACAGTGCTCAAGCTTAATGCTGTTCAATGAAAGTTGGTATACATTTAAAATTCTTCTCAGCATACAATATATTTTGTCATGACATTCATGGTATCCACATTAAAATTCAGTCTGAGATAGTCTGTTACTAGTTTGGAGGTATGCTTAACACAAAACCACACACACAAAAGGCTGGTGTATGGCCTGGAAAAAAGGAGGGGGATTTTTGGAAGTGAGTTGACCTGCTTGTGTTGGTTTTTATCCTGTTTAGTTTATGGACTAACAAACCTAGCAAAGGATTGGAGTATGGGAATATTAATGCATTCCACTTCATAGAAAAGAAGCAATCCTTGCAGTTGCACTACTGTCTTTTATAAAATAAGGTGTATGTTTACTGTCTATTGGACTTGCCAATTGGCTTTACTGACTGCCACTTGCAGTGCTCATTAATCTATCTGCCCGACATCATCCTTTTCAAGCATCAGGTATCTCTCATATTGTTGCTTTTGCTAATGCTTATCTTTGTGTTTTCATTTTTATGGTGATGACAGACATTATATGTGTGTGTAGTTCTCTGATAGAGGGCTACTACCTTGCCATGTGAATGACAAGCTCTTGCCCTTTTTTGATTGGGAATCTCTTGCAGCCCTCAGAGTGACAGCTTCTAAAAGCATCAGTGAATCAACTAGAATTTCACTGACCTTGGCTGGAAATAATATTATCAAGAATAATTTCAAATAGCATCCAGATAGCTACATTTTCTTTCAGGTTAACTGATCTGATAAGCAGTTATGCATATGGATAACTTTATAGATGTGCCCAGTTTGTTTCAACATGACTGTCTATCTGAATAAGTAAAAAGACTCTTCTGTGTGGAAAAAGCTGCACATTTCCCATGAACTTTTCATCCTAATTGATGCATTTAGGTGTGTTCATTTAATTAATCTTTGCCTAAGTTTTCCCATGCATTGAATAAGAATAATTAACCTTTTCATGCTGAGAATGATGCTTAATGGTACTCCTTAAAATTGACACAAAACTACCAGACAAGTGAATTTTATTATTTTTGGGTTTTTTTTGTTTAAATTACTGTAGTTCAATTTGGTCTTTACATGGGAGTTTGTGTTCATTTGTCATTGAGTTGCTGTAGAGCTTATTCAGGTCAAATACCAGTTGTAGTTATATTGTACCTCTGAACCTGCTGAGGCCCAGATGTAGGGCACAGTGTGTAATAAAGACTTCAGATTAGAGACACAAGTAAAAGCATTCATGCAAGAAGCAAGTTGCTGTGAGGTTCATACCTTGAAGGAAATGATTGTGGCTTTATATCCAGTTTCAAGATTGCTTTCTCACAATTCTGATATTTTCTAAAGTAGGATGAGTGAAGATACCGCATCTTGTACAGAAAGGAGAGTAATTTGGATCTGAAATGCTGGCTACGTAGGAAACACAAGCACAGTGGTCTAAACTGTATTCAAGTCATGTTAATTAATCTTTTCAAAGCAAGATCCTTTAGTTCTTGAGGGGTTTTATCAGAATTCATAAATAGCTTAGGCTAGTTATCTATTTCTGTGGAATATAGATGCACTGAACATGCCATAAAGTTCTTTCAAAAACATCAACTGTGTTACAAGCAAAGATACTTCCAATAGCACATTCTGAACTACATTTGGTACAGTTAAAATAAATACTATTTTCACTTCTTGTTGTTAAAGCAGTCTACTCACTTCCTAAACTCCTTTCCCAGCCATTGCCAAAGTTTCCTTTTCTTGGTCCTTTATCGATCCGTGCTGACTCAATTAAAATTTGTGCTTCTGTTTGCCCTGTTTTTTTCTGGCACTGTCACTGACATAATTTGTTCATGCCTCTGTTTTTGCTTTTAGCACCTGTAACAGTTTGTAGCATTACTCATATTCACATGGTACTCCTGTAAATACTGATGAATAGGGATCTTCTGTTCTACAGGCAGTGAGAAAGGAAGTGTATATATGTATGCATTTGTTTAAAACACTATTAGCTGGTATAGTATCTATTGTAATAAAAAAGAGCATAATTCATGATGCATCATTTAAGCAAAACAATTTATGACAAATAACTTGCAATATGCTACTATTTGTCTGTACTATTGAGTTGTATAGAAATTTGGCAGAAAATAAACTCCTTTGTGTTCCAGCAAATCCTCAGACATCAGAGGGACTGAGTGCAGCCAGGCTTGATTTCTGATTATAACCAATTTGACAGTCTACATCCAGAACTTTTGCAATTACAGATTTGTCAATAGTGCAGTTCATTAAAGCAACAAAAATACAGATACAGAATTGCTGCTGATAAATTCACTAATTGCATTAGCGCTAAAATCCAAAGCTAGCTAATAGTTAATTAAGCTCATATGGAAAAATAGTCACTTGGTATTTCACTAAGCTTAGCTTCACACGTATATTCTCTGGCATAGTCTAAAATGCAAATCTTACCAAAGTGACATGTCAGCTTTGGGAAGAACAAACTCATCTACTTGTCCACAAAGTGTCTACTTGTCCAAAGTGTGTTTATTAGGTGCAAAGGAGTGACAACTATTGTTTAGGTTGCCTTCAGTCAGACTGCTGAAGGGTTTTGTTTTTTTGCAAGGGCAGAACAGAACCTGAAATGTCAATACAAAATAAGGCAAAATGAGGCAAAATAAGGCAAATGAGGCAAAATAAAGGGCCATTAGCCTAATAACCCCAGCCAGCAGCCCATTACTCCTATTCAGGCTGTTGCCATTAATCCCTTCACTTATCCCGTGTCCTCATATCTACATGTATTTTGTGGAGCAGGTTCTGCTAGTCCGAGTGACACCTTCTCCCTTAGGTCTGTCATCTTTAGTCCAGAATGATATTTCAGCCGATGCCTGTACTCCAGCATGACAGTTCCACCAAATCATGTGCTTAAAATCAGACGCACAGTATATAGTTGAATGTGGAAATGGATCCTTCCTTTACCAAATTTCTGTTTTATTCAAATGAGGGCTTGTTCTGAGGCATTATGCTCACAAAGTAATGAGCTGCATGAAGAGAACTGAGGATATATCTTTGTTACATTCAACATATATCATTAAAATATACTTTTGATGAAAGTCAACAGATTCTATCTTTAAAATATCAGTTTTCAGCAGCAGAACATTGTAGAAAATTGTTTGCCCTTTTATAGTTATCAAAAATAGTCTAAACATTTCCTGGTTTACATTACAGCCCTTCAGAAGTCACACTGTAGAAAAGTACAAGTGTGTAGCTTTATAATGGTTTACAAATGTCAGCTGTTGTGAACCTTATATGTCAGGAATATGCAGTATGGACAGGCTGCTCAGTATTCATGTAAAATTTTGTAACAGTACTTGGCTTCTCAAATTAGGTTTTCTGTGCTCACTTCGCAAGAAAATTCTTTTCTTTGCTTTAAGTATAATAGCTGTAGGTTTTCCTCTTGACTAACTTATTTTTAACACAGAGGCTATATTAGGTGCAATTGCAATTTTACCATTCTTTTGGAAACTAGAGTAAGGCTTTTACAAACTGTAATCATGTTTATTTAATCAACTGTGCTCTTAAATGACTTCTGAGTATTCCCCAGACAATAAACAGTGCAAATTGATAAAGTCTTTGACTCATATTTTTTTATCCTTTCTGTATTACACCATTAAAATGTAACATTCTGCAGTACATGACTGATCAAAAGAAATGATCATAACAGGGATAGTTTATTTTATTTGAAATTGGGAAAAAACCTAAAGGAAAGCAAAGGCAATTCAATAGCTCTGGCTTGAAGCCAACAGGCACCTGTGACACTGTCAGAGTATTTCCATTAAATGGATTTTTATTTTTTTTTTTTTTTTGAGAGAAAGATAACCAGACTTTTTGAGAAAACTTGATAAAACTGCTTGTATAGTGCAGGTCATTTCTGATGCTCTTGTTTGTTTTGCATGGAGGGTTTTGTTTTAAATGCAAATTTCAGCTTCAAGTACAGGCTTATACATACAGTATATACACCATGGCATATTATGCAACAAGAAATTGTTAATTTTATTTAAATGAACATTTAGGGCAAGAATAGACTCAATATTAAGAATTTGCTTGGATTTAGAAATGTCACAGTTGTCAGTTGTATTCTTTAGATCAGCCAGAATTCCAGAATTTTCTTGACTCTTGTGCATGATAGCAAATAATTCTGTAATCTAGTTTGCATGTTAAAAAATGAAAGAATAAAGGACACTGAAAATGGTGTTCTTCTAAGGGCTGGGGTGATAGTTTAATGGTGTTGATTACTTGTGGAAGGAGGTAGAGAGGGTTTGGAAAAACTTGGAAAATGTTTTTTTGGCCAATACCTAGATGTCCATGAGGAGATGGCAGAAAAAGTTTCATCTGTGTGTTAAACCGGAATTAATCTCACTTAGCCTGAAACACCAAGGTGAAGTTTAGAGTTTCCTAGCAAATCTTCCACAGCTGTTTTACAGAGCTGTGTGCCTTTACAGTCTGATTTGTTTTGTTTGCACTCCAGCTCACCAGGGGAGGAATGTTTTATTTTCTTAGATTACATGAGGAGTTTCAGATGACTCAGTGATTATTTTAGTTATCTCCATTCAAAGTTAGATAAGGCTAATCAAGGCCTCTATCATGTGGCCTTTTCTGACTTCAATGAGGCTTAAAACTTTCTTATGTTCCCCAGTCATTTTTACTTGTGATGAATCACTGGAGCAGAAGAGATGATCTTGTTATTTTTTTTTACATTTGGGAAGGTCAGCACGTAATGGGTAAAAGCCAGGTAGTAACCCAAGTTTCTGAGTTCTTTTTGTAAAGTTACTTTGCTATTTAAGAAAATAACTAGTGTTTTTTTTCTGGGGCCTGATTGTTACTGATGCTATGCAGCAATGATTTCAGTGGCTCCAATCTCCTTCTTAGTCAGATAACGTTAAAAAGACTAATATATCTGAGGGGCTTTTTCAGAAGTGACACACCAACCACAGTTTTATTGTTGGCATTGCAATCATTGCAGCTACAGATCCAGAATAAATAAAAGTAAATCTGTGCAGTCACTGAAGCCAATATTGTTGTCTCATTTACACAGTGAAATCCATGTATCTGGCAAAGTGCATTGTGAAGCCTAAAGCAATCTCATGTGGAGGAATCTGCTTTCAAATAATTTTTCTTACTCATGGTAATTGTGTATTTATTTTGACTGATCTTTGACTTCACTATTCTACGATATGTTTTTACAGCTGTAATATTTATTTCTATTTAAAGATTAAGATTATTTTCAAGATCAGATTAATTTTTGGATCTTTTAGGCCTAGATACTTCACTGTGGTATGAAAAATTCCTAATTCTGCTGAATTGCTATGGCTTAGACTCCTAAATGGCCTCAGAAATTTTGGTCCATACAGGTAGCATTGAATCATTTAGAGTTATATTATGCTACAAATCTGCAACACAAGCAATGTTTTCTCCACAAGTTTGGGTTTTTTTTGTTTGTTTGTTTTTTGGGTTTGTTTTTGCTAACTGACAATAACCAAATGGTGCTTCTTGTTGAAATACAGTTGATGATTTGTCTGACTGGCCTGAGGCATTAGCTAATTCATTATGACTAGCATTTGTGTAGCAGCACTGGCTTTTTCTTGGTGTGATTAGCACAGTCAATGTTCATAGATTTCTCAAATGTACTGAATATATATGATTTCTTTAAAATTATGATGAAAGACAGCAAAAACAATTATATTAATAGTATTCATTTTTTTATGCTTTTGACTATTTTGGATACTGGTACAAATACTGGCTTGTAGCTGTTCCTTTTGCTGTACTTTGGGAACTGTGTCAACACCTCAGCTGTGTTTTTACCAAGATTATTTCCTTCTGTCTGCAGAGATGCATTTGAGGCCTCCAGAGGCAATGATGGTATCCTAAGAGAGTTCTACAGTGTAACAGGTTGTAGTGTCTCTGCTTTGATTACTTCCAGTTATTTCCTTTTGTAACTTCATTGTTAGACCTTTTTCCATTTTATCAAGAACTACTGACTTCCTAACCTCTTCTAAAGCACCATATTCATACAGATCCTCAATTTAGTCACTGTTTCATTTGTACTCCTGTTACATGAATGTCCCACATATAAAGGCTAAAAAAGGCACTGAGGATAGTGCCTGTCACAAGCAGAATGACTTTTTAGGTCTCCAAATCCCAAGAAATAAACTTCATAGCTTTTCTCCTGTTACAGAAACAGTGCACTGTACCCTCTTTTGGAGTATCCTCAGTGTGTGAAGTTATGAGTACTTTCATGAAAGTGCTCTCTGGCAAAGGCCAGAGAGATTTCTCTCTCTAATTTTGGGGAAATTCAGAGTATCCAATGCTTAAAGTCTTTGGATTCACTGAAAAATAAGTGATTGCCTGGACAATACTGTTAGCATTGTGAATTTCTAGATTTCACATTTTTTTTTAAACCTGAGCCATAGCTGTTCCATTATTAATTTTCAGGGGCAACATGGTATCCATCTGAGCAGTGCTAAGAAAAAAATATATTCAAATGAAAGAACACTAAATGGTAAAAGCCTCTGCGTTAACATATAGGAGTCTGTCAGCATTTATGTATATAATCTTTGCAGTGCTTGATCATTTCCTGCATGCATCTCTTAGGGTGCCTCAACACGGATGAATACAGTTACATATCTAATTCAGCCAGTCAGAAATAAGCTTTAGTCTGTAAGCATTTTAACTGTTAGTATAGCTCTGTCCTGAGCTACTACATCTATATGGCGGACTCGTTAGGTTGGCTTAAGGCAGAGGTTATGAGTTTACTCAGCTTCTGGGACAGTAGTGGAGCTCTTCCAGATGTTGCTGGTATGGAAATTTTTAATGTCTCTTGAACTAGAGTCCAGCTTTGAGTTACTGAGTGGTTCAGAGTTTTGCAAGCTGCTCCTATTAGTGGATTTACATTAGCAATTCAGTTCTACCAAAGAGCATCCTACTGAAGTCAGTTTCCTGGACGTTCCCATTTACTGCACTTTAGTTTTGCCTCACAAAACTATTTCGGTGTGCTTGAACTGTGGTTTTGTGTTGATTTAAAACAAAAGAAGTACTTCTGGAGTGAGCTTGGTATTCTTCAATTGCTGGTAAGTGTTGCTTCCCTGCAGCCAGTCTGGAGCTAATCTGAAGTACTCTTCTCACTCTTTTTCATCCTCCCACCCCTATATCTATGCACTACTGATTTTTAGATCCTCAGCACCAACAGCTTTTTCCAACACCACTAGCTCATTGTGCTGTGCCACTTTGTAATATAGGCACAGTCAAAATCATGATTCGAGTTGTTTTATGGCTTGATCACCACAAACATTATGGGGCTATTGGAGAGACTTGTTTGAAGCTGGGAAGAATAGAATCAGGAGGAAGGCATTGTTGACTGTTTAATGATAAATTCCAATTTTGTACCTGGACTTCTTGGTAAGATCTGCCTTGCTGTGATAGGGAGCCAGATGAAAATGAAATGAGTGCCCTAACTTTAGGATGTAAATTGTAAAGGGTATGCTGTTTTTTATGTGTGGTTCAACCACCAATTTAAGTGAGGTTTGTATAATTTCTGAAATACAGAAAATACCTCATAATTAAAAGAGTAAGCAGACAGGGCTAGCGGCTGCATGTGTGTGAGCAGACAGTCTCACTGATCTACATTTTCTAGCTTAATTTGGTTCTAATTTGGTTTGGGAGAAATATCAATCAGCATATGACTGGACTGCATGTACTTCTTCTGTAATGCTCTCATAAGTATAGATACATTTTCAGTTCCAAAACCGATGTGATTTTTAGCTTCTAATGACTAGAAAATGTGAACTTCTGTGAGCAGGAAAGTAACAAAATTTAATTTCTGCTTGAAGCCAGTGTCTGCAACAGACTTGCCTCATGGAAACAAGACATTTTGCTGGAAGCTGAGAGAGATTATTGTTTATCTGTGGTATCTGTTCCAGAACTGGGACATTTGGGTAAATCAAGTCAGCCACATAATGTATCTTGTTACTTGTTCTTAATTGTGAGTCCAACAAGCATGGCCCTAAGTAAAATTATTTCTCATACCAGACAATGAAATATTGCCACATTTTTGTGGTGTTAATATTGTAATATTCAGCCAAGACTCACTGTAGTGAATTGTTTATTCATTAGTATATTTTTAATTCTTTATTTTTCTAAAGTCATGTCTTTTAATCTGACATGGATCTTTAATATTTATAAAATGTGCCAAAGTGGATGTCAAAATACATAATTGAAATGAAAACTCAGGTTTGACCTACTTATCGTTTTTGTATTGTCTTCTTATTGCTTTTTTCTTCATAATAACACCAAAGTGATATAAAGATTGAAACTTACTTTAAAAACATACTAACATACTCATATTATGTATCAATATGTGTCAGTCTAAATAGATGTAAAACAAATCATAGAGGGAGGTGATTCTCCTCCTGTTCTTTGCTCTTCTGAGACCCCACCTGTGGTGGGAGGCACGGTAGGCCTGTAGATTCCCTGACTGGACATGAAGTTAGAACTCAGTCTTGAAGATGTTAATGTGTATCCATGAGAAATGAGGCACCAAAGACATCCAAGTGGGAAAGCAGAAGGCATCCGAGTGGGAAAATAGAAGGCATCTGGAGGAGCGAGTCAGATGAGGGGAGTAACTAACTACAAAGGAAGAACATGGCAAAACAATGGACTTTAGGAGTGTGGTAAAGGGTCATCCAATAATGTGCCTTTGCTAACTAATATTAACCAGTGGCTAAAAAGATATGTGTGTGCTAGAAAAGGTATATAAGTAGTGGCTTGTAGTGATAAAGGATCTATCTATTATTTTTTTCCTACTAAGTCACCGAAAATATATGTGTGTGTGATTTTTGGCCGTCTCTACAATGACACCCACATGGAGTAGTGTGTTCAGCTCTGGGGCCTCCAGCATAAGAAGGGCATGGACTTGATGAAGCAAGTCCAAAGGAGTGCCACGAAGATTATCAGGAGGCTGGAATATCTCTTCTATGAAGACAGGTTGAGATAGTTGGGTTTGTTTAGCCTGGAGAAAAGAAGACTCCAGAAGAGACCGTAGAGCAACCTCCCAGTACCTAAAGGGGGTCTACAAGAAATCTGGAGAGAGACTTTTTATAAAAGTAAGTAGAGGTAGGACAGGGGGAAATAGCTTTAAATTGAAAGGATAGATTTAGATCAAAGGAAGAAGTTCTTCAGTGTGAGGATGGTGAGGCATTGGAACAGGTTTCCCAGAGAAGCTGGGAGTGCCCCATCCCTGGATGTGTTCAAGGCCGGGTTGGATGGGGCTTTGAGCAGTCTAGTGTAGTGGAGGGTGTCTCTGCCTATGGCAAGGTGGTTGGAACCGAATGATCTTTCAGGCCTCTTGCAAAACAAACTGTCCTATGATTCTATGATAAATACTGAAATTTCAGAAGATAAAACTGTCTGTTCTCATGTCCTGTAGACTGAAGCAGAGAAGAAACTGAAGAGTTTAATAGTTTTGTGGGGTTTTTTCTAGATAAGTTTTGAATAACTCTGTTTAATTTCACAGGTATTTCTGACCTTTAGTTGTGTTCCAGGACCACTGCAGTTAAAAGCCCCTGTTTTGTTTCACTAAACAGGGAGGGGGGAGGGTCAAAGCAAAATAAAGCCCCCTCCACTTCACAACTTCATTATTTTATTCAATCAGAAACTCTCTAAAAATAACATCTTCCTTTGTTTCCAAAGAAAATTAAGAGCAGTGTAGTGCACAATTTAATTCAGTAGCTAACTTCAAAGGGCTATATAGCCACCCATTTCCCTTCAAACTCCTGAAACCTTTATTGGAAGTGTAATGCCTATCATGGTTTGCTTTACAAAAAAGAAATAAACAACAATTAACTGAGTGTACAATTTATTTCTTTCTCTTTGTTCAACCTTTGCAATCAGCAACTTAAAGAGCAAGTTTGGATGTTGGCATGCAGTAAACTCACATTAAAACAGTAAGTACAGATTTAGTTGTAAATCTTGAAACTGAAGATGTAAGTAGGGAGGCTGTTGTTAGAGTTGAAGATGATCTCCTTAGATCAAAGGTGAGCAAACTTTATACAATATTTTTGGGAACTTCTAAAGTTCCCAAAAGCATTATCTCAGCTGGCACAAATTGGCATGGCTCAGCTTGCAGATGAGCAAGGAACAGGATCATCAGTGCATTTCTGTCACTACATATGGGTGATTTATTTAAATGCACGAAGCCACAGGAAATTACAGAAAACAAATGCCACATTGTAATATCTGAGGTCCTTCGCATTGGATTAGCCTTCTGTGGGAACTCTGGCAAGTGATAAAGCCATCCTGGCTCAGCTGCTCACACAGGAGTCACAAAGTCATAATGACTAGAGCTCTTCTACTGGCAGAGCAGATGAATCACTTGTTATCAGCTCTAGGACTTCAAAGCAGCAGTCAGTAGCAACGAACAGCAGGTATCAAAGACCAAGAGACATTTGTTTAAGGGAGAGAGATAGGGTTGTGATCTAATGAGCTAAATAGCCCGTGCAGTCAGTGATGGCACACAGATCATCAAGCTGCATTTTTTAAAGAAATGCATTAGTAATTGAAATGCCTATCGGCTACAGATGTGTTATTGGTAATAACAACTATATAATACTGTGGAATTGGATTTCAACTTCGGGTTTGGTTGTCCGTTAGTAAACGAGTTTGCTTTTCTTCTTTGCTAAACATCTATTTCCTTTGCAGGCTTTCTGCACTTCATTTGTACTTGTCTTTGGCTTAGCAGAAGGCTTGCTGGCTACTGGATTATCATCTTGCAGAAGTATATCACTAGGTAAGACTCCTTCTTCCTTTAGAGGAATATTGAGGTAGTGGCAAAGGCTATCACAGGCAAAATCTGATAGTTTTTCAGTTGCTTTGGAACTTTTTTGTAACAATGACCACAAGAGTCTGTTTCACACTTAGGTAAATCATGAAATGCTTTACACAATCTGATGTTGTAAAAGCAGAAAGGTGACCTTTGTGTGTTGCTATGTACTGTCCAGCACTCTCTAGTAACTGGACAACTGCAATGAAGTAAGCTGCTGCTTTTTGCTCTCTTCATGAAAGCAAGCTAACATATCATCTCTCTCTGGTTTGAAATGGTAATTTTCCCCCTTTACTACCAGAAATAAAGAACTGAAGAATCTTCAAGGAAGCTGGATTCAGCACTTTTTGAAATGAATGGGACCATTTCTGTTGACATCTTCAGTGGGTTTTAGATCATATAAGTGGTTCTTGTCTGAGATAAAGCATTATTTTAGTCTCTCAGCTTAGGTCTCTGATTCACTTTTTCTCCTTAATACAAAAATATATCAAGCAGCTGAGAAGTATATAAAAAATTAATAGGTAAATCATCAAAAGACTGGCAGTTCATGAAGAATGTTTTTTGATCAGTTGAGAATACATGTTTTGCATACCAGGTGATACTTTCGGGAGGGCAGTTGTTAGTTATTTAGTATGGATTTACTCACATTGTCTGTTCTAAACTGTCCAGGTACTGGTGGCTTGCGTTTATTTTTGGTTCCTTGAACTCTTGTCCTTCTCTACTATATATTAACTGTAAACAGTTTCCAGATTTTAGTTTAATTTTGTTTCACAAAGTAGCTGCGTTGCAAGATCATAGATATATTCTGCTTTAGTAGTGGACCATATGCAATTACTATTTTTTGTTACAGATGCTAATGAAGTACATTTTATTTCACATATGTGTATCTATTGCAAGCCAAATAATAGGATTTGTAGATCACTTTGCCAGTTCAAAATCCATGTAGCTCTGAATAACAAGAGGAACCTTAAATGCAGATTAGGATAGAACGCTGTATATGTGTGTCTATGAGTGTTTTTGCTACATGCCTATACATACAGGGGGGTTGGAACTAGATGATTTTAAGGTCCTTTACAACCCTAACTATTCTATTATTCTATATTGTTTTGACTTTCAGTACTGGTTTGTACAATATATTGTAGATCATTTTGCAAGAGTAAATTATATTTGGAACTTTTGCACATATAATTTTATTAATCATAGATATTGACTATTAATCTAGGAGCATATTCATCTCCTGATAGGAAATTCTAAGTTACAAAATGTACATAAGAAGTATATACATTGCAAAATATGATTGAAGGTTAGTGTAACGTATTAGCAAAAGTTTATTTTGAGGTACTCACCTTCAAGTGGTTTGGATTTCACAGATTGGGACTTAAAATTTTGGCCTTCTGCAACCTTGCATGTTATATACAGTGTTCTGTAGCTGTTTAAAGGGAGGAGACAAAGGGGAGAAATCATGTCTGTAATTCAGAGATGGGTTGTTTTCTTCCTCAAAAAGCTTTATTTCTGAAAGTATTAGTTTTCCTGAGTAAAAAAGTATATACACATATAGTTTAAAATAATATGTACAGAATTTATATAATTGTACAGAGCTTCTATATTCTCTAGCAAAGTAACTGAATAAGATTTAGCAGGTTGCTAAAGAAGTGGGATTATTTGATGTGGTTGGAACATAATCTTCCCATTTGTACTTGTGGTGCATTAATGTTTTCAAACATAAATTAACAAGTAAAAGTTGTTTAGCTAGTGGTTTTTCTTGAACCTCATCATCTACTTTCTGCTGCACTCCACATTAAGACTTTAGGGGGAGTCAGGGAAAGCTTGGGTAACAGGTACATCAAATGTAGTTAGAATTGCAATAAAGAAATAGAACAAGCAAATGAAAAAGGAAGAAAAGAGAAATGAAGTTATTCTTATTAATATGCATTTATAAAATATAGAAGGCTGTATTATGTATGTGGAATTGGTACCAAGCAACATAACTTAGAGAATAAATGGTATGGACACTTTATAGCTCCCAGCCAGATAATTCCTTTTTCCTAATACTGCTTTTTTCAATTTCTTCTTTCATAGCACAGCAGATTAAGTAGTTTATTCTGATCATGCTATTTAATACATGTAGCTTAGTTTTGCTTTTGTTGCTTTTGTTGCCTCTACCATGTGTATAAGTACCTGTGGAAGACGCAATACATCTTTGTGGATTACTTGCTGTAGCTGACATAAAAAAAAACACAAGAATGAAAACAGATTGAGGTAACAAGAAAAAATGGATCTAATTTGAAAATGTCTTCATCTCTGAACAGGACAAACCTTGTTTCTTTCAGAGACAATAAATGTACACCTATTATTGATTGTGATCACAAAAATAATGAGTGCATCTGCCTCCACTACTTTGAGGATTATGGGAAGTGATTGCAATAAATCAGCAATACTGTTTGTTTCAAGAAGCTGAAAATAATACTATGTCACTGACAGAAGTTTCTTATTTCAAAACAGTGTATTATTTCTTGATTTAAAAATAAAACTAATGTGACCTGAACAAAATATTCTAAGTCCAGCTAGTTGAAAATCAATGTAAACCAGACTACTGATAACAGAATATTAAATTTTGGAATTCTCTCAGTTCAAATGCTAATAATGTTACATTGTGATCACAGAATACGAACAAGATGAATGAAAATGCATAGTTTTGCTGAAGTGTTAAAAATGAAAAATGTTACTGCATTACTGTAACTCAGATATAATGGCTAGCACTCAAGACATGCAATACCACAGCAGAATAATGGCCAACAGACAGTTTGTATGGCTAATGTTTAACCAGGACCATTATCTCTCCTTAAACAGCCTGATTCATCTATAGCTATAATTATAACTGGAGTATTTTCCTACTTATTTTCATCATCCCAGAGGCATCAGTTCTGTTTTATTTGCAGTTATTCCCATGTATATTATAGCATATACAGCCTTAATGCAGTTTTCACAATACATTAAAAAAAAAAAAAGACAAAAAATTTTGCAGTGGTTCTTTCTTTACTGTCTCTTCTATTGTCTTCACAGCTAAAAAAATTCAGACTTACTTTGTTTCCACACTAACAGTATCTTTGGCTTTGTGTTCCATCTCTACTTTTAATTCTAATTCAACAACTATTTTCCAATTAATTGTAATCAAATCTGTACCAGGTAAGCATGATACCCATTGACATATGCTGATCAGTACTGCTACTGACTTTGTGATAACTTTAGCATCTTGTTTGCTGATAATTAGTGTTTGTACTGCCTTCACCACATTGGTTGTGTTTTTCAAGTGGTTTACAATGCTTTAACAGGGGAGGTTTAGATTGGAAATTACGAAAAATTTCTTCACTGAAAGGGTAGTCAGGCACTGGAACAGACTTCCCTGTGTGTTCCAAGGAAATGGTGGAATTGCTGTCCTTGGAAATATCCAAAATCCTTGTAGATGAGGCCTTTAGTGACACTGTTTCACTGTTGACTTTGTAGTCCTGGGGTAGTGGTTGGACATGATGACCTTAAAGGTCTTTTCCAGCCTAGCTGATTCTGTGATTCTGACCCAAGCTTCCAAACTTAAGGAATATTCTTTTCTAAACTCTTTTTTTACTAATATTTCTGCATCAGTGGTGTTAACAATTTTTACTGTCCCTGTCTTCTGCCTTTGGCTTTCTGACTCTTGTTTGCATTCAGATCAATGACCATAGGCCTGAACATCCATAGAGTACTATGAAATCATGCGTAACTGGTTTAAGTTAAAATCTAACTTTAAGAAGTAGCTTGTATGTTTCTGCTCCAGCTTTCTCACACAAAATGATAGATACTACAACAAGCCAGAAAAAAATACCCTGCAATGTGTTCAAGTGTAACACACCCATTCATCACAAACATACTGAAATGTTTCTTTTACGGTATCTGTAAGCCATTTGTCTTGTATATGCACACATACAAAATTATACACCAGCTGTATTGCAGTTGTCCACAACTGACAGTTGCACTGATATGATATCCCATGTTAGATGCACCTTTCAGCCTTGAAAAGTTTAATGAATATATTTCCGTACTTTTGTCATTTTCTTGATACTGGAAGGAAATATTTTGCTAGATATTGGCAATTTGTAATTGAGTAAATCATCCTTGACCATCAGTGTGCAATGGACAGTAAGATATGAATTGTCTACTAGGATTAGTGGAGAAAATCTGAAAGACACTGACTTAAAAAATAGTATGATTTGCCAGGAAATTGTGGTAAGATCTTTATCAGAAAGAAATAAATGTTTTCATAGCTCAAATCATTGTGTACTGCTCTGTTAACTGAAGGAGTGTACTTGTCAGAAGGGATAACTTGAGAGAGATTTGTAGTGAATGCTGAAAATACTATTACCTTCTGTTTCCTTATTAGTGTAGCCAGTACAATATAGGTGATTTACATAGCCTCCTGTAAGCTTGGAATGAAGGTGGAAGATAAAATACCATTTGGTTTGGAGACACTTAGAAAACATTTTTCCAAGTATTCTGTGTCCTTCCAGATACAAACACTATATTATTGCTTTTAATAAAGTTCAATAAGTTTATTATTACTGTTTCTTTAGTTTTATTTATGCATTATTGACTGCAAATCATTGCAATCTTTTAGAACACTGTTGAATACTTTTAAGAATTAAAAATGAAACACAGTAGGTTAGAAATGCATTGCAGCACCATTTGTACATTAGTGAAGAAAAAACTGAGAATGTTTTATGCCACTGCCGATCAGAAAATAAATAAGTAAAGCAACACAGAAACATCATCACAGCTGTTAAAGCTGCTCCATGAAAAACACAGGTTAGGTAACTCATTTTGTGTAATTTAAAATATTAGACCCTCAAGCAAGATACTGTGAAAATTCACACCCTGTTTACTAAAAACAGCCAAGGTAAATAAGAGAACAGTTTGCTGGGAAAAAAAAAGAAATATGAACCAAGACAATTGGTGTTAATTCCTTCCTCTAATGAATTTTAAGGAGAATCAATGGTATCAGAGGATACTCAGAAACTCTCATTAAAAAAAAAAAAAAAAGAAAAAAAAAAAAACCCAACAAAAAAACCCACCAAATACTTAAAGAAATAGATCTTAATATCTTTGTGTAAGTGGGTGTCTCTCTAGGTATGACTATGTGTAACTTCATCTGGTACCTATGAACTATATTTTGACGTTGTAAAGTCCAGTGGTGAGCTTTTATCTGAAATATATAATCATAGTGGTGTTATCTATGCCTAAAAGG
>JAOEHX010036899.1:0-13242 GCA_025448015.1 Bolborhynchus lineola
ATGAGTAACGGGTTCAGACTTAAAGAGGAGAAGTTTAGATTGGATATGAGGGTGGTGAGGCACTGGAATGAGTTGCTCAAGGAAGCTGTGAATGCTCCATCCCTCATGGTGTTCAAGGCCAGGTTAGACATAGCCTTGGGTGGCATGGTTTAGTGTGAGGTGCCCCTGAGAATGACAGGGGGGTTGGAGCCAGATGATCTTAAGGTCCTTTCCAGCCATAACTATTCTATGATTCTATAAGTCTCTGGTCTCAAGAGAACTTGAGATTGAAGAAAGTGGTTATTGTGATAGTCATCATCAAAAAAAAAACTTCATGATACACACAGAGGGATTCACAGGTCTCTTACAAGAGCAGTGAGCCTTGGAACTAGCCCACATCTCCTAGGAAGCTCTGATCGATAGACCCTTTCAGAATACTGGTGTCATGATCCAGGGATGGCACAAAAACATTGAAAGTCAGGAGCTGATGGGGCAATTTTGCTAATATGTCAATATCCATTCTATAACTCTGTGTGTTTGACTGTATGCACTTTCACAAGAGGGTGTGTTCCCCTGGAGATACCATCACTGTTTCTGCCTTATGCTTGGCTAATGGCTGCAGTCATCTATACTTCATCACTAGCGTGGTTAAGCTTCCCTTTATACTTAGTATTGGAAAGACTTGAAGGGCCATGATTAACTCAAAAACATATCTATATTATCACTAGTAGTAATAAAACCATTTTCTAGAACTATTAATTTACATGGCACTTTACATTTGTTTTCCTGCCCAAGTAAAAGTATCCTGAACTAAAAATAAAGAGGTAAAAACCAGGACTTGTAGACAAGATGCACTTTCCTCAATAGTTGGGAAAATTGAAATGTGAACAATTAGTCAAGATAGAACAGAGATGCTATAGACCTGTATCTTACCTGGCTTATTTTCGTCATACTTGTTAATGGGCACCTACCTATGTAATGTGATAAAGGAAGACCATAAGGTCTATTTGAAATTGTATTAAATGGAAAAGACAATAGTGCACTGTGTTTGACATGGGCTTTGAGGCAAGGTGGTGGGAGAGGATTTTGTCCAACCATGTGCATTCCAGTCTGGCAGCTACCAATCTGGGATTCCTTGGTCCACTGTACATAGCAGCTATACCACAGGTTGAAGGGCATCAGAGATATAAGTAACATCATCAGTATTCATGGTGATTATTTTTCAGGCAGTATGAGGGTGTATAAAGGCATTATAGGGAATATTCTATTTTTACCTTATTAATGCTCAAAAATCTTAAGACAGTTATGCTTCTGGAAACACAGTAACTTGTTGATAATTGTTGCATTCTGGGAATGTCAGCAGTCACAAATTACAATTAAATCATGATTTGGTGTATTTTTAACTAAGAATTTACTACTAGAGCTACTTTTATTTTTGTTAGTAATTACAAGAGTGTGATCTTTTATCAATTTATGATTTTTTAATTCACAATAGGGAAACAGCTACATTTTAGAAAAATAAAAAATCTTGAAAGACATGGAATAAATTCAAGTCTAATGAGATGTATAATTAATATTATATTAATATTAATATATTAATATAATGGTGCACCACATTTAAAAGCACTCATAAATGCATTTGGCATATTATTAAATTCTCTCTAATTATCTTCCTTTAATACTCAACTAGAATTAGAATTTTGTGATTTAACAGAACATCTACAAAGAAACATCAGTTTAACCTCATGGAAATGCTGTTCATTTTGTTTTATTGCTAAAGATACATATCCTTCTTACATTTATAAATATAAATGGTGGCTCATAGTGCTCCATTCAAATTTCATAATTTTTAGCAAACTTCCATTTAAAGAAATAACTAGAAAAGATTTCAGTAAGGAATCTGAGCAAGGATTGTTTGATTTTTTTCTTGTAACAGCTTCTAACATTACTCACTGACATTCCGCTTTTTTGCTTGTATGAATCCAGTGATGGTTTTCTCACTAATACATTTCTTTCCAAAGTAGAATCTCTAATGGCCTGAAGCACTAATTTTGTTTTGTTTGCAGACAGACAATGCACTTCAGCAAAACACATGCTTTACATTTTTTGTCAATACAAAGTTGGAATTAATGTTTTGCATATCTTCTACTGCTGTGTCAGCAAAACCTGTTGAAGAGAAATATGATTGAGACAGACACATTCTTCATTTAAGTGTATTTTGAGATTCTTCTCTCTTGAAAGAGTGATGTAAATCTGCCAGATTCTCTTTTATTATTTTTGAAAATCAAATTCATATTTTAATGGCCATCTTCGTATATTCTAAATATATTTCATTTTAATGGGTGATGGGAAAAATTGAGAGGTTGTAAATTAATGTGAGTTACGCAGTACATCTTTATCAGCCCAGCAGTGATGCAGTTGGCATATAGTAAAATATTTGATGTAATCTCTTATAATTTTGGCATAGACCTGGCAAGTTATCTGAATTCCAAAAGATTTTAAGAGTTACTGAAGACAATGCACCTCTCTCCTGCATAATGTAGTCTCAAGAATCTTGTGTGGAACTCCTGAGAAAAGTTCTGGAGTGAATATGAAGGGGTTGAATATAAATGAGAAAAATATCTTTCAGTGCTTAGCTGAAATATTACATTCTGGTTGAAGTTCAAACACCGAATATTTCCTGGCTTCTTCCTTTGTTAATTAGCTGGGAAATAATTGAACTTCAAATAGTTCTTGGACTAGGAAGACAACCTCTTCCCCACCTCCTACACCGCACTTTAAGCTTAGTGGTATATTTGATGAAGCTCACATAAACAAAATATAATTTTTTTCTTCTGGATATTTATTTGGTAATGTTTGAATACTCCCAGATGAGAGAACTCTAGCGATCTAAATGCCCTGTATCCCTTCCTATATAACAAACCAGATGTAACATGTCAAATCTGCATAACTGACTAACTTAATTTGAAGATATCGTTAATAAGAAGATGTGAATGGAAATATGCTTGGATAACTTTATGTTTGTATAAAATGTATCACAAAAGGGCAGGTTTTGAGCATAATATGCAAAGCATAAGATTTTTCATTTTGTTTAAATAGATATGTAGTTATTCTAAGAGGTATTAATCAACCTTTGTTATCCACCATTTTTATACTTGGTGACAGTGATTGTTGACAATTTTACTATAATTTTCAAAACTCCTAGAGAAGAGCAGATATGGTTGTTTAAGTGCCAGATGTTTAGATTACAGTGCGGCAACAGGAGAAAGTTGTACTTTTAAAATCCACTTTTTATATCTTTTTGAACAGTAGCATGGGTAGCTATTACAATGATTTAACACCCATGTAAACCTTTTTTGCAGTCATTGCATAACACACTTTCTGGCTTTCCAACCCCATGAATTATGGACATTGAAAGTCAATTCTGTTTTAGGCTAGCTGTTACTAGTTATTTGAATGTTTGAGCTTGTATTCTTGCAAAATCTACCCAGAATAGATATGCCTTGACTTGAAAACTTTCCAAAGCTTTAGCAGGATCTAAACGATGTGAAGATGCTTTCAATTGAAGATATTAATAGGTTTTTGGAACAAACTTACTTGATTTTTTGCAAATTATATAAGAGAGGAATGTCAGAAATCAGCTGCAATTCAAATAAAGCTATGGGGTTGTTTGTTTTTTTTTATGAATGTTTATGTTTAAGTACATGTATAAGTACAACCACAGGATTTTTTTAATAGTTACATTATTAATTTGAATAAATAAATATGCTTTTTTGGGGAAATACATGGAAGAACAACAGAAGATCATATTCTCTTCCGTATAACTATGCTTATATTTGCTGACTGCGCCTAAGGAAAGAACTTTGTCACTTATTTTAAATTCTTTGTTTAGGAAATGTCTATGTACTTTTAATGTAACTTCTTTTACCTTAATAAAATATTGTTGTATTGCTATTCTGTAGTCTCTTCATTAAGGTTTCTCAACATTTATTTTAATACCTGAATGTACACGGCTTATTTCAGCAGATTCAAAGTAATGTGTAAGAAGGTTATTTTATTATTATTTTGAATTTATTTTTCACTTTTGCTAAGCAGATATTAGAGGTAAGCAAGGTGATGATACATATTATTCCCCAGTAACTACTGCATATAGTTCACTACGAAGCCTATTGCAATGCCATCATCTCCTGACCGTCCTCCCCAAGCCTGATGTTAAAGATTTTGAGTCACCTTTTATCATTCTCTTTCCTGAGCAGGTTCTTCTAGTCATTCCTTCTCAGTGGTGGGCTCATTCTCTCTTTGTCCTTATGCAAAAAAGGAGAAAAAACAAATCATTTCTATTCAAGTTTGGTGATTTCTCTTTTATCATTATTGCAGAGATAATAGGAAGGAAACAATGCAGCACAGAAAAGGGAAACAAGACAGCATAGAATGCACCTGGCAAAGCACCACTTGTCCACAGCAGCTGTGTTTGCAATTGTACTAAAGATGTCATCAGCGTCATAAAAAAAGAACAGGCATTTTTCCTTGTTGCCAGCTGAAATTCACTTATGGGGAAAGTAGCTGAAAGATACCAACAATAGCAGTGATTTAGCACAGGGAGCAGATTTGTAGGGGACAGAGTTTTGGCATGTAAAACTTCTTACCATTAGTTATCTAGAAAATTTTTTCCAGCTGATATTAGGATTTATCACAATTATGGTTTAGTGCATTGAGATTTTAGTTGAGTTTGGTTTGGTTCTTGTTTTGTTTTGTTTTTATGGGTTTTTTTGAGGTTTTTTTTGTTTTGAGGGTTTTTTGCCCCCTTTCTTTGTGTCATTTGTGTGTACCTCTTGTTACAGCATTCTTTGGAGTGTTTGAAATCTAACACTTTGACCTGTAGAGAAACCTGTGTGTACACCAATCCCTGTTTGAATTTACATGTGTACTTGAATGTAAGCCACACGTTAGCTGGTTCTCATGCATTGCCTGTGGAAGAGATAGGGATTTCTTTCATCTCCCATGGAGAAGCTGGCTAGATTCAGATCAAGATGAGGACAATGAAAGAGTTGGCCAATATGATTACGAGGCCACTATCAATATTCTGTAAAAAGCACAACTATTGAGAAAGGTTCTATAAAGTAATTAATCTTTAAAAATACTGGGAATAAGATTTGTGCCTCATGGCTCACCCTAGAAAGGTCTGAAAGAATGCTGTGTCCCTTGGAATGCATTTTTAGTCATGTAAGGGTCAAAGAAAGCTGGACTAGATGACCTCCATAATTCCCTTACCATCAATATTTCTGTATTTTGATGCTTCTATGAGTGTAAGAGACAATAGGTTCACCAGAGCACATATGAAACCTTTTCTGCTATGTCTTTGGAAAGTGACTCTTTATGGTATGGGAAATTACAAGTATGACAAAATAATGTTCAGACATCTGTCTTTGAACATTTTGACTTGTTTTTTACTCACTAAATCCTTCTAATTGAGAACTATTTTTGAGAGTGAGATTTTAAGATGAGTGAGAATGACCATTCATTTTTCTGAACAAAACCATCAAACTCATTTCTTAGGTTTTAGAGTTGAGTGTGTTATTTATGACATCACATAGTGAATTCAATGGAAGTGCAGGTGCCTAAGAAGAAGGAAATTTTTAAACACATCTGCTGATTTGGATTCTCTGTAACTTCCTTTCTCTTTGGAGACAGTAACATAAACAGCTTAAAGAAATAAATTCTTATGGAAAGAAATTTGTTTAGAACATTCTGGTGTTAGGATATAATTTCATAGTGTGACATTCTTAATATATTGAATACTGTGTAGTTTTGAAAGCATTTTAATATATAATTACAAACCATGTTAGGGCAATTATTCTTTTTATTACATTTTTACTGGAATCATGAGTCTACACAAGACATTTCCTACATTAAAAGCTTCTTTTCACTCTAGAAACATGATATTTGCTATCTTGAATGGGATATCTCAGTATAAATCCTCTTTCAGCAGTGACCTTTGAAGATACTTGTTTCATTGTGTCCTATAACACAGAGTGGCATTCTTGGGTGTTTCATGCTTTTGTAAGGAATGTAAACGTTACATTGATTTCACAATATATAACTCACATCTACTGATTTCACTTGTTCTCCATCTCTTGTCCACCAGGATTTTTGTTAGCATATGCAGTTAGCACTTACAAGTAGCATAATCTGTGCTTAGGAAAGGAATAGGAACAAGTTTACAGTGAGAATGTACAAGAAAGCTCAGGGACATAAAAGGTCTTCACCTTACTATCATAAAGAGCAATAAAAAAAAAGACTGAGTAAACACTTTTTTCATTAGGTAACTCAATTATGACTGTGGAATCAGGCTTACATTTCTTGCAGGATAATTTAATGGAGAGGAGGGATTCTTGTAAAGAAATCTTGAATTGAATGCACACTGTGCTGCCTTAGGAACAGCAATGAGGTCGACTGTATTCTGAAGATGCATTTCAGCCATGGCACAGAAAGCTCCTGCTGCTCTTACCATAGAGAAGTATCTGCTTAGCTAGAGCAATACAGATCTTTAGGTATTTTTGCATTCAGAAAAATATGGAGAGTGATATATGATTAAGTGTGAAACTGTTGGGTCCTGGCCCTGACCTAAACATAAATGTTTGGCTAGTATATGTCATGGCCACTTCCTCGTACAACAAGGGTTAATTAACTGGGTTATTCATATTCCTTAAGAGGGGCCAATCACCTTCTTATGCAGGGGCAGACTGTGAATCTGCTCACTCTGATGTACTCTGAGGAATACTTTCTAGCATTATTGACTTACATGAATAATTGCAGAAGCAAAGGCTTCATGGTCCAGCATTCAAGGTATGCTAATTACCTTTAGTTTTCCTGTCTACTGGAATTTTGATATCCCAAATATCATAGGATGTTTTATGATTGGCCGTTACTCTGTTGCAGTCATTTAGAAAAATCCTTTTAAAGAGAGATATATTTACGTTATTTTATTATGAAATATCCCTGTCAGGCAATTGTAACAGATATGTAGAGAAAAGGATCAAGTTTATGAAGAAGATTAATTTGTATACCTGAAGCAACACTGGTACTCACAACCTATTATCACAAATGTTCACTGGACCTTAACTCTAGTCAGGTCTATAGAAAAACAGGTAAATACATGTCTTTCTTTGGCAACAGTAACATGGAAACCTTCCCCTACTGGATTGTAGGCAAGAGGGTGTGGAAATATACTTACAGATTCCTTTGAGCTTTTTAGAGACATGCAAAATTTTTTTAAAATTTTCATCTTCATGGTCTACACTCAGAACTTGTTTATGAAAACAGCTTCCAAGATTTTTATTTTAGATACTTTTGTGAAGGTTTAGCTACTGCACTTTTCTACTGGAAATAACGTTGGCACTGGTGCCTGAAGTCTTTTTTCAGCTGCTATTTATCTAAGATGCCTAGATTTGTGCCTTCGATAAGGTAGATGAGTATTTCTGGTGTTTCAGTGGGATATTTCTAACAATATATTCCATAATATAGGAACTGTACCTGTTTACTCCAGGGCCATATTTCCATGGTATTATGCAATCTGATACAGAGAAACATTTTGGAATGAAATTACTTAATTTACTGGTAGTAGTTAGCTGAAAGGTACCTTGGTATGAAGTATATTCCCTTAAAGAGATCTTTTGGAAACAGCTTCACAGAAGAATATTTCTGAAATTGAGGTGACTATGGCAAAAAAATGGTGTAATAAAAGCTAAAGCTTTATTTGGGTCAGCACCAACCTCATGAAGTTCACCAAGGTCAAGTGCAAGGTTCTGCACCTGTTTGGGTCAATCTCAAGCACAAATCCAGGTAGGCAGAGAATGGATTGAAAGCAGCTTTGAGGAAAAGGATTTGGGGATGTTGGTTGATGAGAGCCACTTGAGCCAACAGTGTGTGCTCACAGCTCAGAAAGCCACCCATGTCTTGGGCTTCATCAAAAGGAGCATGGCAAGCAGGCTGAGGGAGGTGATTCTCCTTTGATCACCTTTGGAGTAGGTGATGCTACTTTGCTTTTGTGAGACACCAGGATTCAGGGATTAGCAATGGTACAATGCCATACAGCATCATGGATCATGTTTCCTATGTATACACAACAGAAAGTGTATTCTTACACCACATCATCAAATACCTCAAGCACAGTTATTAAATACGCAGTGTAAGTGTGCAAAAATCCAGGTTAAAGCAAATATGTAAACAGGACTAACCATATTAGACTAGGTAATGGACATGTTCTAATGGTTTAATTCTCATCATCCTGACAGGGAACTGTAATCAACACAGTAAAAACATGCTGAATCGGTCAGCAGGTTAAATTTACGCCTAGAGGTTTAGGAATTCTCAGGGAAAGTATATGATTCTGGATTTGGTTATTATTTTTTATGAAAACCTCTGTAGGTGACTAGAAATTAGTTCATTTCATGTACTTGGATGTCATAAAGAAGTATTATGAACTGAGGTCTTGAAAAACAAGAGGATGAACTTGACCACTGCCAGCTCATGTGGGTGTGAGAGAACATTTTTGTTTTCATTCAAAATTCAATAAGCAGCAGAAATTACGTATCCAGGCTGTAGCAGCTTCTGAAAAAGCCTGAGATTTTAAAAAGTGTTGATGTTGTGAGAGTACTTGTAAGTATAAAGAAAAGAATTTATATTACATTTTTCTCTTAGCACAGAATACGAGAGGTTTTCTTTTGTTAATATTTTCATTTTCTTATCACTTGCTCTTGTCGTAGTAAAGTCAAGATATTTAAGGCAAAAAAGTGGTGCTGCACTGTGATCTGTAAACTAACATTGACCTAAACCCGTAAGTTCACTGAGCAGAGCAGAGTCATGCAGAGCTATATTCATGGGTTTGGAAGAAAGATAATCATCTTCAGCAAAGCTTACCAGCTTGGTTTCAGCACTATGCCAGTGTGATCATACTGCTCTTGTGCTTGGGAACACACATCCTCTGCATCTTCTAAAAGTTCTAGACCTTGGATTAACATGCAAAAAGGCCAACCTGACTGCCTGTAATGCACTCATTATTGTCAAGAAACATCAGATAAACAATATTTAATACTGGAAGTTGTCTTTTAGATCACTGCAGTGCTTGGAGAGTATAACTGTTAGAAAAGTGTGTAGAGGAGAAAATATCCTTGAAAAGTGTTTGTCAGCATGAGTATACTGGATGCACAGCATTCATGCAAGTAAACTCAGCAAATAGAGTGAAATGTATGCCCTATTATTTACCTCTTTACAAACTGATCATACCAGTACAGCATTTACCTGATTTCCACAAACATCATTTAGACATTTTGCATATAATTTTTCTTAACTAAATTTAGATATTTATATTGCAAACACCTACATTTGTGCTAGCAGCTATTTATGATCAATTACAAAAGATATTAAAAGTGAGTTTAATTGTAATTCAGATAGTCCTATTTCTCCACATTTTTAGACTGTGTCTAACTCATATACAGACATCTACATTACAGGTTTTTGGTTAGATAAAAGTAGTCTTAATGCTGTATGTTTTTAAAGAACAAGTTGGCTATGCTCTTAAACCGCCACTGAGGTATCAACAGATACATGCAACAGCTTTATCTGGGTAAAGCCATGGCAGTTTATGACAGAAAAAGATTTAACTTATAATTACGGCAGAACTACATTAAGATATCACCTTTGGTTCACGCACAGATACTTGTGTGCCTTACTTTTTTGAAACATGTGTTTGTTTTTATCGATTTTATGAAATCGCCATAGCATTGGCCTCTGCTCAGATAACATAATTACAATGACTTTCTTTTAATTAAAGGAAATAAATCAGTACAGCATCTCAGTGCAATAATTACTGTTATTTTAGAAGGGACTCTGCATCCTACAAAACTCCTGTAAGTGAGTCAAAGACAAAAGATACAGCAAAAGCTAACATAATAATAAATTATTTAAGAAGTGATTTAAAATGCAAAAAAAAAAAAAAAATTATGATACAATCATGGGTTAACAGCATATATTTATCAACATAATAGTTCACTGACATATAACAGCAGAATTTTGGAATGAAGGCTATAGCTATGCAAAATACTTTTTAGTAAACAAAAAACCTGCCTATCATGTCATTCCTATAGTGATGCTGAATAGGGAGATTTTGGTCCCTGCTTACACAGCCAGAACGGTGTTACTTCATGAGGGCTCCCGTTTCTGAGTGCTGAGGGTCTTTATAGTGCAATCGGGACACATGGTGGCAAGGGCTGGGTAGTCCTGCTTGAGCTCAAGGCAGGGAGTGCCCTCAGGGATGGCTGCAGGCCCAGGGCACCCATCCCCAGAACCCAAGGGTTCAAGGCCAGACCTGGTGGTGCCAAAGATGCCCAGATCCCTGAATACACCACAAGACCACAGGGAACACAGCAGAGCTCATATCTGACCGGCATAGTGGGGTAGGAAGGACAAGGCATGTGGCTGGGCCTGGTACAGTAGTATGATGGTCAAGGCAGGATCACAAACAACTGTCTTACCTTCATTTTCAAAAATACAGTAGTTCGTAACAAGTGTATTTGTAAAAAGGATGTATTTGCCTATTTTATTGTGCGCAGCTGCCTATATGCTGGCGCTGCACTATGGAGACTTCTAAAAGCTGGAGTCTCCATGCTAGTGATTCATAAATAAAATTTTAATCTTATTTCCTGTGTGGTATTAGCCCAAATTCTTTCCTTCGAGAATTTCCTTTTGAGAATTTTGGTGGATGAAGTTATCCATAATGACTGAGTCAGCTCTTTAATGACAGATGAAACAGTACAGAGTAGTTACTTGGTCCTTATTCTCAGAATGACAGATATTGACCATAGTTTTCTGCCAATTAGATCATGATGATAAAAGAAATTTAACTGTATTACAACTGTGCATAAGGAGAATTATTAGACCATCAAAACACAATGCTGCCCTCTCAAATCACTTCAGTGTACTTTAGATCCATTTATCCAGAAGCTTGAGATAAGACTTCACTGTTTGCTTTTTAATATAATAGTTTCATTATAGATGGCAGACTATCCTGGCAATAGTTATAGGTAAAAAGCCAATCTTTACTGATATTCCACTTTACCGTATATATGATGTTTATTTTCCAGTTGAGCATAAAAGAAAGTGTAGCAGTATCTCTGTATATACATTTCTACAGAGTCAGTATTGATATTCCAGAACTGGCCACTGCTCTTGTTCTTGAGAAATTATCTTCACATAAATTGTTAAGTTGTGGCACAGATCTCAGACCAGTTATCTCACTTTCTTGTACATGTTTTAGCATTTCACTTAGTACTTTTCTTTTGCCATTTAATCTAATTCTCTCAGACCCATCAGATACTTTAAGTGTATGATAGAATTGTATATAATATTGTAAGTATAAAAGCATTTTGTCCATCCTGATTCATTAATTCACAACATACTCCAGTAGTTATGGGCATTTGTGCTCCATTTTCTCTTTTCCACCAAATTTAATGTATCTTGTTCTCTGTTAATGAAGGAAATTGATGGAATAACTGAATTGAGATAGAAAACATTGCAATAAAATGGCAAGAAAAAGAATATTTAATGAATTGCTGCGATGCTATCATAAAACTTATTTCTCACATCTATTGCTTTGCTTTATGAGAGAAGGGTCAATTTTAAACACTCCCTGAAGGAACGTAAATAAATATTGCTACAGAAGTGTTAGTTAATCCTCATGAAAGTACAACATTATATCCTCCTTTTACAGTCATGTGATAGAAAGGTTTTGAGATGTGCAATTTTCAACTTGAATAAATGAGGCAGTGGAGGACTGAGTATATGAAAATGCTTCTATGAAGTCTGAAGCACACTGTCATGAAATACACATGTTCAGTCAAATAATTAATGATAATTTAAAAAGTAACAGTAATTTTTCATTCCCTTATCACCATGTTCTCCAGCCTTCCTCTTAATTTAGCTCGTTTATCCAAAACTCCCTTAGGCAAAGAGAAATGTGATATCACTTGTTTTCTCAAGAGAAACATAAAGTTGGACAATATTTATCATCTTAAGAGCTCACACTATTACGGTCCAGTGTTATAGAGATGTAGTGTGTTCATGTAGTACAGATAATAAGATAAAATTTTATTATACGGGACCCTTTGACATGCTTCTTCATAAAATTCCCCACAAGCAGGAAAAATCTAGCCATTTTTCTCTTCCAAAGAGTTTGTGTCTGAGTACAAATTATGGCATGGTCCATGCTCCAGTATATCAAAAAAAAGTTACTATGGGGTAAATGCACAGAAGTGTGTTGCTTGATTTCTGTGTGCTTTTTTGCAAAAAGTATCTTTCAGGAATTCCCTGAAAGAGTTACATATATCTAAAAGGAGATTTCGTAAAATACTTCAAACTGAATAGAAATCGATAAATGCTGGTCAATCAGAAGCAAAAGGAGTAATTTACTGGGGATGGTATATTCCAGTAGGGGGGATGGTATTAAATTAATGTTTTCCTATACAGTTCTGAGATTAAGCTTCTTAACGTTACAGTTAGGGATTAGAGGATTCAAACACTTGCAGAGATATGTGGTAGGATATGAATATCATGATAGCTTCCTACAACTGTGCCATCAGGAGATGCACCCAGAGAGGCAGGAGTCCCATTCAAGTTTTTTCGATGAATAATATCTAAGTGATCTCAGTGAGCTGTAGATTAAAACTACAGGAGATATTGGCTTACCAAACTGTTTTCCTAACAGCTTTCTAACATGCAGGAAAACACTGGAGTTGTTTTCTACTGAAAAATGCAAGACAGCTTCACACATAATGTATGTATATTTCCCATTTATGAATGTAAACTGTGAAGAAAACACAAGATAATCATAGAATCATAAAATAGTTAGGGTTGGAAAGGACCTTAATATCAGCAAGTTCCACCCCCCCTGCCATGGGCAGGGACATCTCGCACTAAACCATATCTCCCAAGGCTATGTCCAGCATGGCCTTGAACACTGTCAGCAAAGGAGCGTTCACAACTTCCCTGGGCAGCCCATTCCAGTGCCTCACAACCCTTATAGTAAAGAATTTCTTCCTTATATCCAATCTAAATTTCCCCTGTTTAAATTTGAACCCGTTACCCCTTGTCCTATCACTACATTCCCTAATGAAGAGTCCCTCTCCAGCATCCCTTCAGATACTGGAAGGTTGCTATGAGGTCTCCACACAGCCTTCTCTTCTCCAGGCTGAACAGCCCCAACTTTCT
>JAOEHX010036900.1:0-21074 GCA_025448015.1 Bolborhynchus lineola
GTGGTAGCAGCAGTGGTTTGTGTTATACCTTAGTTACTGGACTGTTCTTATCTCAACCTGTGGGAGTTACATTCTTTGAATTCTCCTCCCCATCCCTCCGGGAGTGGGGGGAAAGAAGGGGGGGAGTGAGAGAGCGGCTGCGTGGTTCTGAGTTACAGCTGGGCTTAAACCACAACAAGAGGGTAAGCAGAGAGGTGACAAAATCTACTGTACACAGTATTTTCCCAGTAAATCAAGTCCAAGGCCAGGACTGAATGAGGAACACTTATCCACTAAAAAAATTAAAACAAACAAATGGAGAAATGCAAAGGAAAATATTAAGTTATCAGAATGTGAAGTAAAGCAGAGAAGAAAAATCTCACCATCCATAACCTTGTCAAATTTTAAATTCCTTGTATCAGCTCAGGTAAGAGATATGGAGGATTTTAGGGATCCTTAGCCAAAATTTTCATGTACTATGAAGCCGTGGTAAAAAGAAAAAAAAAAAAAAAGTGCAATATTGAGATGCAGGAGGAACAGGATGGGGTATTATACTGGGAACAACTACTAAACTGGTGGTTTGTCTTACCAAGTTCTGTTTAATATCTTTATCAATGATCAAGGGAATCAAGAGCAGATGACACCAAGTTGGAAAGGAGCGCTGATCTGCTTGAGGGGAGGAAGGCTCTGCAGAGGGATCTGGACAGGCTGGATCAACAGGTATGGTATAATACCATACGGTATAATACCATACCCATTGATAAACAGAACTGGGTAAGACAAACCATATGATATATGGTATATAAATGGCCAATGGTATAATGTTCAACAAGGCAAAGTGCCAGGTTCTGAATTTGGGCCACAACAACCCCACACAATGCTACAGGCTTGGGGAAGAGTGGTTGGAAGGCTGGTCAGTGGAAAAGACTGATGGTCACTGAACATGAGTCAGCTTGTGCACAGGCAGCCAAGAGGGCCAACACATACTGGCCTTTATCAGAAGTAGCATGCGATCATCCCCCTGTACTCAGCACTGGTGAGGCTTCACTTCAAATACTGTGTTCAGTTCTGGGCCACTCACTATAAGAACGACACTGAGGTGCTGGAGTGTGTCCAGAGAAGAGCAACAAAGCTGATTAAAGGTCTGGACCACAAATCTTACAAGATGTGGCTCAAGGAACTGGTTGTTTAGCCCAGAGAAAAGGAGGCTCAGGGGAGACCTTATTGCTCTCTACAACTACCTGAAAAGAGGTTGTAGCAAGGTGGGTGTTGGTCTCTTCTCTCAAGTAATAAGTGATAGGACAAGAGGAAATGGCCTCAAGATTTACCAGGGGAAGATATTGGGAAATATTTCTTCATGTAAAGGATTGTCATACACTGGAACAGGATGCCCAGGTCTGTGGCGGAGTCAGAATCCCTGGAGGTGTTTAAAAGACATGTAGATGGTGTGCTTCAGGACACGGTTTAGTGGTGGACTTGGCAGTGTTAGATTTACTTGAAGTCATTTCCAACCTAAATAGTTCTATGATTCTATAATCCAGAAGACAGACCACAGCATTGCTTTCAATAGGGTAACTGCTGGACTGAAGGTTATTGAGAAGTGAATAATGAGAATGACTTGGAAATGTTCAATAACAAGAGCAATTGAAAAAAATTAGACCTTTTATCTTATAAAAAGGATGACTATCAAAATAAAAAAATAGCACGCATTCTAGGAAACAAGAACAGGGAGCCTTTAGTGCTTCCAGTCACAGAATGGTTTTTGCCCTAAGGAAATGGAGGGGAGTGATATTAAAAAAAAAAAAGAAAATAAAAATGTTCAAAGGTAAAGATAAAGGAAATATCTTTCCCTACACTTGCATTTTAGCTGCTGGAATTACTGCTGCAGGCTCCCCCATGGACAAAACATTCAAAGAGAGATTTGTTAGTTACATAGATAATATGCAGAATTATAATAGTTAATGTTAATAAAAATTTAGAAAAACATCTATGCTTCAGGCTCTACTGATTTCTTCTTGGAACACTTTGGGCTGCTCTATGCCAAAGACAGATGCTGCCTAGGTACACCAAGGCCAGATTGAGCCTGGCAATTCCCAGATTTTATCCTCACCTCACTTGGGTGAATTCAGAGTGGATGAAAAATATCAGGAGAAAATATTTCTTTACTTATTCCTTAAAACCAGTGCAATAAGGGAAAGCAGCAATGCAAGCCATCCTCTGCCAGTGGGCTCACAGTGCACCTGGGCTAACTCTCCAGAGTTAAAAACAAGCTACCTCTTGCCTTTACAAGGCATGTTATTGCTGAACCTGGAGCCAGCAAAAGTCAACAGGCAGGCTCCAAAGGGCACAGATGAGGTCCTTTCAAATGCACGTCACTGTGCAAGTCAAGTGGTATGTTAGTCTGGTAGTTTACAAACAATTTGAAGGTGCAGAAAACCTGAAGATGTTCATTCTCATCGTTCCATATCAAGTGTTTCCTCTAGCAGATCTCTCTGTGAGCAGTAATGCAGTGATGAGAGCAAAACAAATGTAACTGGGGGACAAATACTGCTGTTTTCCAGACTCTTCCGGGATAAGAACTCTCTCACCACAAGACAAAATAAAAAAAGCCTATTGAATGGTTGGGAAATGACTACGTTGGATACAACAGTACCAATTCTTTTGTTTTTATGATTCTTGCACTTCTGCTGGGCCTTTTTTTTCTATTTGGCTTAAAACATTTAAGTGCACAGGTACAATACCCATGTTAATAACACATCAGAGCATTAAGGTTTGAGCATTTATGAGGCTTTTTATCGTAAGATCCACAGCACCTGAACAAAGCCACAATATTTACAATTAACAGTGGAGAAACATGAATAGATTCCACACTGACAAGCACAGTCTGAAAGCCCATAGAGATTCTTTGTCTTAATCATCGGTTCATATACAATCATAAATAATAAAACACCTATTCCAGTCTCAACCTGATTTATTGCTTCCCTCTTTCCTCCCACCTCCATAATTACTCATCACTCACTGCCTTCTATTACCACTTCAGACAACACCTCAAACACTTCATCTCCTCTAAACTTGCTGCATTTATTATCTGACTTGGACATCATTATTTTCTATACAGTTCTCATACAATTTCAGAATATCTGTTCATACAGCTCCATTTCAGTGGATCTGAAAGCAAAAATGAAGCAATTCCTCAGGTAGAGCCAATAATAAGGCGCAGAGCTTACAGAAGATACATATGCATACACAGACATGTATTTCTATATATCCACAGATATATGACTCAACATCCACACCTGCTATTTCAACAGAGCATTACACCTATGATATCAGTGCAGAGGATGTGGAAAGGCTTTAGAATTATTTCACATTGGTCTGGAACCACTCCTGAGGTACCAACTTGGAGCAGTCACCCTGGCTCTGACTGCATTCACACCATGCTCTAGGTCAGCTGCTTCTCACAAGTCTGTGATCCTGTACCCAAGCAGACTGTGGCTGAGTATCACATCAATCAGTAAATCATTCTGCAACCAAAGGTAATCTGTGCAGATTGTTCATGTTCCTCAACCTTAGGCATCTCCATAAGCTGCCTAGTGTAATTAAAGGACAGAAAATAAAGCAGACTCCTCCAGAGGCCACCTCAGAAAGTTCCATCTCCAAATCACTCCTGTTGTTTTGTTGAATGTAACTGGAAGCTGGAAAGACTAGGTACCTAAAATAAGGGCCTAAATTTAATGTATTTTATCCATCTTTTTATACATCTGTGTAAATATAGCACCCAAAGCAGATCTAACTGGAGATGATAAAACAGGTGTTATCTTTATTTTTTTAATTTATTATTTTTATGTATCTTTATCTGGATTTTTTTGTTTTAATTAAAGGGTTTGTGTGTTTTTTTAGTTTTGTCTTCCAGACCTTCGGCAACTACACAGTTTGGCTTCAGAAGAACAGAAAAAACACTGCCACGAAACGAATGTGAGAAACTAGTCTAGAATAAAAAAATACAAACCTTGAAAATTCCTGTTTTAAGTTATAAAAATAGCAGCTGATTCCTCCCAGTAAAAGGCTAATAAAGCTTAAGCATTTTTTTATTTATTTCAATAGTTTGGATAGGATTATAGAAAGAAAATTATAGGGTTCTATTTTATCTTACAAGATACTGATTTTGAGAGGAAACATATATAGAACATTTTGAAAACAAGACCATTTCACAGTGTCTTATGTAGGGTATCTAGTTTAAAGGAAAAGAAAATACTGGGGTTTGAGACTATAATTTCATACGTGATTTAGAATAATTTTATTACTCTTTCAGGTTTTTTCCTTATGCATTCAGCACTTACATTGAGCCCTGCTCTACAAAAGAGCATGCTATTTAAACTCAGATTTCTATTTACTACTTACTGGCTAGTCAATAATCCATTTTAGTAATGGAATACATAATTGACATTAAAGATTCTACAGTCATCAGCCATGTGAAACAAATACACTCAGTCCATCTTTTCTTCCTCTAAGCCAGTGACATATCTGACTTCATGTAGCTTTCAACCCACTGTAACTCACACATGCATAAAGCTTCACGTCATCAAATATGTCTTTAATTTAAACACTACAACCTAAGACAGGCTTTCAAGCATGCTATTTGAAGCTTCTTTCCTAGAAATCTTTGTAAGTATTGGAATTAAGCTTGCAGCTTTTCTACCAGCTGGTATTTCTAAACTATTAGCTCTCCTAAAGATAACTGATAGCTCAATAACTTTGATATTGATATATTGATTACATAATTTTCATAATGCCGTCGACATCGCTATTTTCTACTTTTTTTCTCCTCTGTATTTCATTTTTATACATGACCACTGCTGCATCTACAACTTCTGAATCCAAGGTCTGTCATTATTCATGTCTAAAAATAATCCTTCTTGAGCTTTTTAGTCCCTTACCAAATCTAGAATAGAAGGTAGGAAAATAGTTATTTACCAGCAGTCACTGTTTTCCCAGACAAACAAACTGTGCCTCCATTTTAACTTTACCACTGGTGCTTGACATTGAGAATCTTTTAATCTGATTCTATGTAATGCTCATCTATCCCACATCCCACCCTCCATTCATAGAGGCAAAGAATAGTCCTGTGAAGGCAGCTGGGAGACCTGATGAGGTGCTTCTGCCTTAAAATTCCTTTTTCCTATTCCTATGTTTGCAGTGGTAAGCATTACTCATTGGAGGCAAAACCAGATGGCAATAACTTTTCTGGTAAGGCTAGTTCTTAGAGGTAGGTACATAAATTGTGAAGAACTAGACTAATTTAAATTGGAGGAAAGAACAGAAAAAAAACTCCTGTTCATCATGAGAGAGATGTACCCACCAAAAGGTAATTTTAGACCTGCATCTCTACTATGAGTTGAGACCAAGCACCTTACTAAGGTGACTATCTCACCTTACTATAACTGCTGTGCCCAATAACTGCTGAAGAAGGCACCTGTAGTAGTTTAAAGGAAGTTTCTTCCAAAGAATTAAGCTTTTAATGGCAACACCTGAACCCTGGGAGCATGGTGGTTATTTCCTCAAAGATCAACCAAAAATCAAGCGTTACCATATAACTGTGGTTAAGCCAATGATGATGCACAAAAATTCATAAACTGATATTTTTCCCCTAGACAGATGTGAAAAAAATTCCTGCCTGGGGGCTGAAAGTTGCTAAGGAAAGTTGATACAATTTAGACCAGACGACAAGTCAGTTTTGAATAAAAAAGCATAGCTGAAGCTATCCCAGGCCTTCCACAAAACCAAAATGTCTCCTGTACCAAGTGCCTGTGTCAGATAGTTATCTCTCGATAAAAATGGCTTAGAAAGACTAAAACCCAAGTTGTTATCTTTCTTTGCACATTGTGACTAAGCCTCCCAGCTATTTCCTCTGCAGCATCAGGCAATTCTTCAGTGTATTACCCTTTTAAGGGGTTTCACTCATTTTTGTTTCCCCATTCACTGAAAGAAAGGTTCAAAGGCACAAGAGGAGGCTGATGCCATTTCAGAGGCTTTCTGATGTCCTTTAAAACAGTAAAAACTCTCTCAAAAAATCCAAAGCAAATTTTCACTCTTCAAGAAGAGCAGAACGGGATTATCACTTTTTTTGATTCTCTATTTGTTGTCCAGATGGACAGATTTAGAAATTTCATTTTTCCAATTTTGCTTTTGCGTGTTTTTCACATCTTTATTTCTTTACATGCCTTTTTTTTTTTTTTATCCCCCCAAATATTATTATGAATCTCTTCAGGTTTCTTTTTTCTGTTTTTTAGATTAGCATCCCTGCTCCAACTAAGTGACTCAGCCACATTGATTCTGAAATCTCCAGAGGGCTTTTGTAATTGTCTGTGCTCCCTTTGAGTGAACTCTACTTCTCAACATTTTGGCCAATTTTCTTCTCTAGTTCTTCAGAATAAACACTGAGATTACTCTGTTTCTTAATATATTCCTCTTTTTATCTAATTTGGTCTGCCTACACTTTAATCTAACTGTATGTATTGCTTAATTCCCTGCAGTACTTGAAATTTGTACTCATATTAAATTGTGGTCAGTACAACTCTGTTAAACAGTCACTTCATTTCACCATAATACTTACGCAAAATGAAATATAAAGCACTATTCCATCTACTTACAAAATGAGCCAGTCCTTCCATTTCTTATTTGCTTTAGTACAATAGTCAACATTAAATGAAAATCCTACTTAATGTTGTTCTTCCTAGCCTAATAGCTAAGCCACCTTCCCCAGCATTTCGAGGAACACTTTATTATTCTTGTTCAGAGGTAAGTACATTTTTCGTACAAACCTACTTTTCTTCTAAATCTTCAGGGGTCTGCTGCACTGACTCTAACTATTTACACCTTTGTTTTCCATCCACAATAACTGATGGCTGTTTGCCATGAGGCACTGTGTCTTCATTTTCAGATATTATGAAAACATGAAAACATTCATTGGTATTATTATGACTTACTATTAGCACTACATGATCAAACTGAATTCACTTTAATCCATTATGTCATCAAGTTAATAATCTTTGAGGTAGGTAAATCTTCTTTAGTGATAACAAGTATAATTTCACGACAATATTCACCATTGCTGGATTTACTAAATGGATTTATGGGAACGTCTTCTCTTCTCCTTGTATAAGTACCATACAAATAAACTTGCTCATGGTATGCTGGAGCAACTGTACAATTCCACCCATTTAAAGAAATGTTGCAGTTGGCTCTGACATTAACTATATTTTTATAGAGACTATGCAGCAGTACATTTACCCTGCTTCCATTTCCAGAGAGCCAGATTATCTTCACAGCTCCATTTCACCTCTTCACCTTTATTTCTGGACTTTATACTTCCAGCTATCCCTATTTGATCTCTCAGTGCTTCTGAGAGACAGAGAGCAACACCTCACACAGCTGTCAGTTATCTGTGGATGGAGGATCCATGAAGTATCTTACTTCATCATAGGTGCACAGGTATCTATTTTCTCCATGAGCACTCACTCATCTCCAAGCTCGAAGACAGGCAGCATGCATGGGAAAACATGTCAGCATAGGTCCAGTGTGGTTATTTAGCTCTGGCACAGAGGTCTTTCCCCTTTCAGCTGGCAAAAGATTCTGATACAGGGACACTGAGAATACACATAACCTCACACATTCACAGAATGGTTTGGGTTGGAAAGGACCTTAAAGCTCATCCAGTTCCATCCCCTGCCATGGGCAGGGACACCCTCCACTAGACCAGGTTGCTCAACTCCCCATCAAACCTGGCCTTGAACACTGCCAGGAATGGGGCAGCCACAGCTTCTCTGGGCAACCTGTGGCAGTGTCTCAGTGAAGAATTTCTTCCTTATGTCTATTCTAAATCTACCCTCTTTCAGTTTAAAGAAATGTTATAGTCAAGGTCAGTCTGAGAGACAACCCAGATTCAGCCAGAGCTTTGTGAGCTGCGCTTCCTTAATGATGCATCAACCTCATCATGCATTAAAGACACCAATGTTGAGCTTTTCATTCCTGGAATTAAACTTTTCTAACACTGCTGCTTTCACAGCTGCTCAGACTGCAGGAAGAGGAATTGAGCAGAAAGGCCAGAAGCCACCAGTGCAGAATGGTGGGACTGTATTTGGCACAATCTGTGGACCACGTAGCCTGGCTGAAAAGGTGTACAATGCTGAGAAGGCAGCAGAAATTGGAGTTAAACTTGTGCCAGGCACTAAAGAGAGCTGTGGGTCAAGCCAGGCAACTTTCAGGAGTCAGGCACAGGGCTTTTGTAGTGCAGATGGCTGGAGATACAAGACTGTAGGGTCCACAGAGCCAGAGCAGAAGTACTCTGAGACACTATATCACTTCCTTCCAACCAAATTTCCAGTTAATGTGTTGCTAAGTCATTCTTCTCTTCAAAATAAATAAAATACCAAAGGTCACAGAGCATAAGTTCATACCAATGCACATCAGTCTAGCTACTTCCTTCCTTCATGAACATAACTGAATTTAGATGTGAGTACATGTCCATTGCAATGTGTGCGGGTCCTCGGGTGACTCAGAGTTTGGGAGCAACAATAGCTGACATTAGTTTACATTCTGAAGTTTACTTACATGAAATGCTTATTTTTTTAAATGTTAATGGATTAGTTCAGTGAACCTATTTCATTGTAATTCAAAGTACAGAAGACTACAGAGTATTAAAAATTGCTTTGGCCTAGAAAACAAGCCTTTTCGTAATAAACATCAGAGCACCAGATACTGCAGAATGGCCCAACCCAGATAATGACTTAGGGCCCTAATAGCATAAGAGTTCCTTAAAAAATGCTCTTGGGATTTTTCAGCTTAATAAATACTGAATTGCTCTGCTTCAGTCTTTTATTTTTTTAAGAATCTTACTGCAAATTTTGAAGTTTTGCTAGAAAATGCAAGAGCTATAAATATTCTTAAAGAAACAGTGTGCAAAAGAGACCCACATACAGAGTTGAAATGTTCATGTTATTGTGGAATTCCAGGAAAGGGAGCTTTAAGAAAAATATCATGAGACACCCTAAAACTGTGAAAATCATCAATGTTGTAATGAGGACCTGAGTCTGTATAATAGGAAAGCACCAGAAATACTTTTAGCACGAGCTGTGAAGGCACCATAGAATTCAGAAAAAGCTACCTAGATCTTTTAAAACCATATCAACATCACAAAAACCCATTAGTCACATAATGCTGCATTTGCTGATTCACATGCAGATTTTCGTCAGTATAATAACAATGAATAACAATAATAAATAATTATTAATAATAATTTTTAAAAGACCAAAACCCAGACAGCAGAGTCAAGAAGAGTTTACCTGGATCACTAAGAAATTCCTCAGAGGTGTTCCACGTCCGACCATCCAAATACAATGTGCCATTGGTGGAGTTAAACTTGGTGTAGTCCCTGACACACTTGTGTCGCAAGTTGCCCATGAAGAGCTGAAGGCCTATGAGGGCAAAGACACTCAAGCAGAAAACGGTCAGGATCATCACATCAGCAAGTTTCTTAACAGACTGGATAAGTGCCCCTACAATGGTCTTCAGTCCTAGGGAGATAAAAGCCAGGAGTTTACAGAGTGAGAGGCTGAAACACGTCAGCAGATAGCTACTTTTCATGATGAAAAACTCCATGGATGGGAAAGTTGTAAAAGTTTTTAGTACATGTCTGTAACTGAATGGCAGAAACAAGAGACAGGTGATCACTATGAAGGTTTAGTTTGGCCTAGTTCTGTCTGGACAAAAGGCTTGGTACTACTCTTACATAAACACGAATTTAAAAATGAAGGAAAAGAACTGGATGGAAGAACAGTGAGATACAAAAATATTCATGGGTAGAGAAAATATGGAATGACTTTTATATTTTCGTGGGGCTGCGGGAAAGGCTGTAAAGCCTAAATCCCTTTGAATTTTGAGAATGTGAATTACTTTTAAATCACTCAGGTGATTCTGATAACTTTATCCCTCGTACAAGGAGGTATGGAAATGTTATTTATTCCTGATTATTTTACATATTTTAGTGCCAAATCCAGCTTACTATCCTAATATGAATAATTCCTCTGCTTTCAATTCATTTGCTTAAGACAACAATAATTTAGGATTAGGAAGAAGACAAATAATATGGGCAATAAAATAAACATAGTGTAAACCATTTGAGTAAAACAACCTGAGGCTCCAACAATACCTGGGCAAAGTTAATTTCTTTATAATATGCTGCCAATGCAGATAAATCACCTTACTACAAACACCAAAGGCTTAGGTCACACAAATTAGCTTCTCCTGTGTTTCACCTGCAACACTAGCTTCAGTTTATTATTTTATAAATATAAGAATATAAATAATTATACTGTTTTCTCACAAGATATTGCTTGCTCTTGAAGTGTTCCTTGAGAAAAGCACTATTTGAGCTGATTGAATATTACATGAATATGACAAACCCCACTCTTTTCAAAAAAGCACCCTCCTTTTAAACACAAGTGTTGTAGTTGGATGTTAGTATCAGTTGGAGAATGGTAGCAATTTTGCTTTTTCTTTCCTATTTATATCTAATTGTCAGTAAGTAGTAATCAGTGCTTCTGATACTCAGTGTCACCAGTGTGACAGCAGTAAGAGAAATTGAGTTAAATGGAAAAAAGAAAATGCAAAAAGGAAACAGGAGGAATTCTCCTGAGCAATGCTCAGAAGCACGTTGATTTGCTCACTGAAAAAGATCATACACATTAAATCTCAGTTCCCTGGAATTCCACCCCAAGAGTCTGGCAACCACAAAGACTGAGCTAGCACTGTATAATTTAAAATACTATGAAAATGTACTTGAGGACTCTTAGGAAGGCAAAATGGATTTTTGGTCTTGCTTAATATTTTGTGGTTAAAGTAAGGGGAAATAATAGTTCCTTAAAGGAGGATGAACTGCTAGAATGGCTAGCAGGTCCAGCTGTCCCCAGATCCAGCAGCCTAAAATATTCCACACCTGCATAGGGTATTGCCATTAGGTTAACCTATGAATGATTTAACCTCTGTAAAATGGCCATTTAATCAAACGGGACTGACCCATCAGGTGTGGGTAGTCCCCTTTCTTCACTAAATTCTTCATTTGCCTCTTCAATGCTAGTCTGTGGCATAGTAAAGAGGTAGAGGTTAGAGAGCTACTGGCTCTACTTAAAAATAAAGCAAAAAATATTGCGGTACAAACACTGAAAGCTGGGGTTTTGTGTGATCTTCACTTCTTACCAGGAAGAGATTTTACAAATGAGGTCAATTCTATTCAGGTACTGAGAAAAAAGGCCAGTTTTGAACTTCTGAGTCCATCTGTAGATTAGGCTACTTTTTTGATGCCTAAAGAAAAAGCATAGCTCTTCTGATAATCTAGCCTTTAGAACTTTATACTTGAAGTGAAAGTACTTTTACCTTTAGCCCAATTTTGAAGGAATTCCTGGGGTCTTACCCTTATCTAGAACTTTGAGACAGCTAGGTCTTAAACAAGTAGCAAGATGGGGAAAAATAAATCTGATTTGTAAATGCATTAGAGTATTGTTTTATTTTATCCAATATTTTGAAATGTTTTTAATGATTCTCAGCATTGTCTGCCCTTTGAATGGACAGATATTTCTTCACTGAAGCTGGTGAAACTCGTGAAACCCAAATGCAAACCAAGAATTAAGGAAAGCAAAAAAGCCAAACCACAAATTCTTTTACTGCAGTACCCTCTGTGAAATCCCTGCTGTACATTTGTTTGTTTGTAATACAAATACAAGCTTGGAACCTGTATTTGTACCATCTAAGCACACTAATTAATCTTATTCACATGGGCAAGAACAATGGAAGTCTTAATGTGAACAGGGATAATATTAAAAAACAAGACTTACAAAATTCTAATCACCACTAAAGACTATCTTTCTCCAAAATCAGGCTCCAGTATTGTTATTTCAAGATCATTTCATGAAATATACTTTCACCAGCTTACTAGGGTTTTAAACAGCAGAGCAATCCTATACTAGTAGTTTTACAAGTTCATTCCTTGCAGGTATCAAATAATTTCTTTATGAGAGGGCTTTCTGCTTTCTTTTTTTTTTTTTTTTTTCTAATTTTATTTTATAATAGCTTACGAGTTTCTGAACAGTTAAAGAAGAGAATGCTTCAGTAATACAATTGCTGTAATTACAGACCATTTAAAAATAACTTGTACTCTGCCTCCTGGACCTTTGTTAAAACTTTCCAAGAAAACCTTTTCGTGAGTGGTATACTTACAATCTAACTGATTTTTGTCACCCTTTAAAAACAAAATTTGCCTAAAAAATTACATAGCGCCTCTCAAGTTGCTTGGCACAACTCACTGCTAAGCAGAGTGTTTAAATCACCATTTGTTTAAAATTTCCGTGCCTCAAACAGAAGGACTGAGGGGAAATAAGGACACCCAGAACCTCTTGCAGGTGCCCTGCATTTCTCTGAATCAATCCCATGTTTTGTAAAAGCAATGCTAGATGTATTCAAATTTAGAGCACTGTTAAATCTTCTAGATAAATAATCCTCCTTTGAAATAGTGCCAATGAGAGCACTGCAATATAGCTTAATAGAAGATAATGTTTATGGGGCATTAAAGGCATATACTTAATTCTGGCAAGTCAAACATCAAACCAGGCAGCATGCAATAAAAAATGAGGATCTGATCCAAAGATCTGAGCAACATCTACACCAGTTAATGACAATGGGTCTACAGATTACTTCCCATGGAGTAATCAATACAGGCTTTTCCTGAATCACTGAACACTTTCCACACCTCTGGGCGAAATCCTGCTTGCATGACATGAAAAACAGCGCGAGTTCCAAAATCAGTAGGATGAGGTTTGTATAGGCAGCCTGACATCTGCAGAAAGCAAGAAGGATTTGGCCCAAACATTCCTGTTAATGCATGTAGAAATTACCACATTCAGAGGTTAATCAAATAATCAGTTTTCAAATGCAAATCAGAGACCATAGAAAATGCAAGCAACACCAAACAATGAGAAATGGCAAGATCCCAAAACACCATCCATTCCTTCTATGAGATGTGAGAAAGTATTAGCATAATTCAGTATGACATCCATACCAGATGTTGGCAATCACCTACAGAAGATCAGACACTTTCATGCACAGTCTGGAAACAAGCAGGGAGAAAAAGCAAAAACAAAAAAAAAGAGAGTATGACTTGCACTATGACTGTCCTCACCCAGCCTACTCCTTCTCTAGAGGGTACATGTCTTGCAAATGTCTGCATGACTCATGTGCATGTAGGGAGAGAAGAGTTCACTTTTGGTGAATGTATTTTGTCAATAGCCACTGAGAGTGGGGCAGAAAAGGGTTTACTAGCATGTTGGCAAACTTGAATGGTTGTCAACATTCCTGTGGACCATCTTTGCATGGAAATGTGACTGTCATGTCAGTCTCCAAGGAAAACACAAATTTCTCACCTCTGGGATAGTTACTCAAGTGATTTACCCACCAGAAGTATGATATTTATCTCTCTGCAGGAGGACTTCAGTGAGATTGAAGCAGTGAATGAGGGTCCATCTCCTCCACAGAGTCTTAGTTCTTGTGCTCCGAGCCCTGTTCTGGCTATCAGTAAAGTACCAGATAACATTCACAGCACTATTTATAGCCTTTAGACTCACGCTAACTTAAATGGGAGCTGGATCAGGCCCCAAAGTGCCTTGGCCCAATTTCCTATGAGGTCACCTTTCCCCAGTACCCTGTCATTTTATGTGAGATGCCTGTGACGTATATGCCTGTTCCAGAAAGAGCAGTGGAGTTTCTCTGGATGCATGCATTTCACAAAATCCTGGTGGTGATGATGATGGCCTGCATTTTACAGGCTTTTGGCAGGGGACGCATAAGAGTGGGTGCCTCAGAATTTTGTATTACCTCAATTAGTAGCTATCAAAAACATTGGTGATTTACACGCAGATAAGCCATTATTCAGACCCTCTATTATCATGGGAAGGGATCTTGCTGAGCTCATGGGGACTCAGATATGCTGGCAATGGGAGACAAATGAGTGACTTCAGTGGATTGTTCTGTTGCTGACCACAGTTCCTATCTAGATTGAAAACAAATGAATCCAGTTGCTATAGCAATGTGCAAGATGCTAATTAATAAATAAAATCACTGAGAGTTCAAGATTTTATGCTTCCATAGAGAAATGCTACCTATTTCTAAGCACCTGAACATAAGTGATATATGAAGAAATTAAAAGCTAACAGATATTCAGCTACTGTACAAAGCTTACTTTCTCTTGGTAACATGGGCAACTGGAAAACAGAAAGAAATGGGTGTGTTTAGTGCAGAAAAAGGAAAATTGCAGGGGCCCATGAAGGATATTTGTGTTGCTGAACCTCCATCTGAATCGTCCTCACAGGGCAAATCATCTAATGGCAAAAGCAATGAGGCGCTGGAACAGGTTTCTCAGGGAGTCTGAAAATCTCCACCTTTGAAGGATTGTTAGAACAAGTCAGGCAATAAATATCATGCCAGGTCTGAGGTATACTAAACACAGCCTTAGGCCAGGGGAATGGATTCTGAGAGTTAGATCTTTCTGAAACCTTGGGCGTTTCTGTCCCCTAAACATCCCTGTGCCTGCTTGTGCACTTTAGAGCCAAGCATTAAAGGTAGGGTGAGATTTTTAAAAGCACTAATTGTTAGCTTTACTGACTCCCTCTGGAGTCAATAGTGAAACTCATTGATTTCCAGTGAAGCAGAATGCCTTTGAAAACCAGTCTCTAAGTGCTTTCCTGGACAGAAGCCTTACACCACGGAGGAGTTGGCCTGTTACTTTCGGTAAGCAATTTCACTGAGCATGTTGGGGCCAAGTATGTTTGTGCAAATACAACTACCTGATGAAAACCCTGATCAATTTTATTGAGGAAAAGCTTAGAAATTTGAAAAGGAGAATACGTCTCAGCAGTTTTCAACTAAGATGCAAAAGAGGAAGCAAAAATAACAACCTTCTCCCCTTTCTAGCAGTTGAACCCAAAAATCTCATGAAAGATATTAGTGTTCATCACCTTTTCATTTTTTAAGCCTACTGTGGAAAAAAAATTTCATCTCACCTTAAGCCTATGTTATTATTAAAAACTGAGACTGATCTCCAAATAAATCACATCATCATGCCCAATGTCTCTTCTAGAATGTATGTGGCTAACTGCAAAATGAACTGACTCCTCTGAAATTATCTGTTAGCATTAAAACCAAACCATAGCTGTGTTTTAGAGGCAGCTAGGTGTTCTGGGCCAATTTGTAGCTCTTCACATCTGTAATTTAAACAAACTAAGGGCACAGGTAATCTTGACAACAAAATCTAAGGCCAGATATTCTATTATCATATCTTCACAGTTATGTCAGCAAATAATTCAGATACTAGTTCCTAAAAATGTAGTTTTCAAAAAAAAAAAAAATCAAATAGAAAGAAAAAAAAAGAGAATGTGAGTTATTATGTATTGCTTCAATAAATAATTGTCCTCTCTTTTATTTTTTGTTAGCCAACAAATGGAACAACTCAATGTTTGATATCACTGAAGGGCTTTGCTGCATTTTTAAAGAAAGTTTTTCTGAATTTCAATACTCCTTGCTTTGTTTCTAAATAAAAACTGTATGAAATTTATCATTTGATGTAAAAAAGGTTCAGCTCCAACTCTGATATAGGACAGCATAAATTGCTGTATATATAACTCAGCAAAATTGACAGGCTCTGCTCTGAAGAAGCTCAAGCTTAAGAGAAAATGGAAAGTGAAAGATGTTCGCTGGAGATAGCTGTCTCTCCAAGTTAATCTTCAAATCACTTGCAAAGGAAAACCCTGGGTTTTGTTCTGATTAGCCATTACTATCCCACATGATCTGTAAAGCTGCGCTCAACTTTCTGTTTCCCTAGGAAAAAAAAAAAATCCTTTCACAATTAAAATCTGATTAGAGAAAAACTTTCTCTGTTAATAGATTATTCTTTGTAAACTTGAAGAGAAAAATAAAGACAGAAACTGATTTCAAGGAATACCAGACCTAATGAATTAACATCTTGAAAGTATTCTTCAAAAGCTGTATTTTAACATACACTTTCAATGAAAAGTATCTTGCTCTTTCAGTAATTTCACGGATTTTTGTTACTTTGATGTTGGAATGAGGGAGTAAACACTAGAACACCTCAGCTCCACAATTCCCATTTCTAGCTTATACTCCATGTGTGTGCTGGTATTAATAGATGTCCCTATAAGTTTATACCACCAAATTTGTTTAGATTTATATTACAGTGTTGATGAGCATAATAAGGTTTGGAAATGCCTTACTAACTTGAAAGAGCTGTGTGTGAGAATCTGAGCAGGTATTTTGATGTTTTGAACATTTTTGACATGTAATTGCCAACATCTGTTCAGGATTATCACTGATAGGATCTACCATGCATGGTTTTCTGCTATCTTCTCTACCTTCTCATGCAGGTTGGAGATGTTAAACACTGAGGCTGAATGAGACCTGTCCATAGATAATGCTTGACAAGAAAGTATTGTCATATAGTTAGTCCTCAGAGGACTCATCTCTGCATTAATTACTTAATATTAAATATTATTTATTATTTTAAGAAAAAGTAATAGATTAGATAAAAAGCTATGAAAAATCTACCAGATCTGTGGTAAAATACTAATTTATTTCTTGATGGGAGGTAACCATATCCTTGAAAATGTAAGAATACTGGAGCTGATGAAATGCTGAACCTACCAAAATCAATGACAAAACATTTTCTGATCTCTTCAGGGTTTGAAATTTAAACAGTGTTTCTATCACATGCAAATGGATAAAAACCATGACAAATTAGGCTATCTATGCCTACAGTCTGGAAACCTCAACTCATAGCACAGACTTAGATTCCTCTGTTGATGTGCTCTCAAACACAAATATGCATTTTAAGGTCATTAAACTTCCATTTTCAAAAAATCAATATCTGATGACTTTAGAAGAGTTTCATTGCAATTTTCATATGGTTCATGAATGAGTACTTTGTGTGTGTGATTCATGAGCCACCACATACCACCGTTCTTACAGCAGCACTCATCAGTGAGGTCTGCAATTTTGGAGGCACTCTAATGCCTTCTGCCCACAAAAATGGTATTAGAAAAACATACAAAAAATATATTCTATTGACAGGTCACATTCCCTACATTCCTCCATTTCCTGATCAGTGCCTATGGTTAGGTTATTTGTAATTACTGTGTTTACTACTGGAAATGGCATGTAGGCTTTAACTGCAGCCGGAGTGTTTAACCTGATTTTCACCTGAAATGACAGAGATTGTTTTCAGCGCCCGCAGTACTCTGAATGTTCGTAAGGCTGAGACATTGCCCAGGTCCACAAATTCAGTTATGTATCTGTAACAAGGGAAAGTCACACACAGACAATGACAAAACACCAGCAAAAAAAAAAAAAAAACAACAGTCAAAGGGACAAAGAGAGACAGAGAAAGAATCACTTGTAGCTGAGAGCCAAAATGTAAGGATCAGGGCTTCTTACCTGGGATTACTGAAATAGTTTTTAAAGCTCTCAATACCCTGAAAGTCCGAAGAGGTGAAACACTGCCTACTTTCACAAATTCTCCTACATACCTGTAGAATTAAGTCACAGTTATTTGGAATTACACAACAGAGTACGAAAATTGTCTGAATGAAGAATGCAATCATAACAAGTGGGAGCAAACACAGCTGAATGAGAGATGCATCCATTTTTCAGGCTGTTATCTGATGCCATTTGTCCCAGTTTTTTCATAATATACATTATTTCAAATGCTTCTTGAACTTTCAAACTTATCTAATAGGCATCAATTCTTTAAAACTACTCGGTTAACTTTGTTACTGTGCTGTTTAGCAATAAATACTTTAAAAACTTCACCATCATGTAGCTTAACAAAAAATTCTTTACATTATAGGAAACATTAAGAGTTATTTTGCTGCTCTTAAAAAATTAAGATCTTCAAATACGCAAGTAATTTTTACATAATAGCTTCTGCAAACTACATATAGGACAACATCTGAAAATATCAGTGCAAATGTTTCTGCTTGGCTATTTATTCCAAGATGCTTCATTCTGTTCTGAAGCAGATGTTGGTTTCACAAGATGCTTAAAATTTTACTTTGTTTTGTACCTCAAATCCATGCCTTTTGGCTGCAGGAAGATGGATTTTGAATGAATATAATTGCAATCCTACGAAAAACTATTTATAATTAAAATACCAATCCCAGCTCTTCAGCTCTTCACTGCCATGCCTATTTTGGTCATCATGAAGGCCCATGACACATCTGAGTTGAATGCTGCCAGGAGGGTCAGTTATGGCATGCATTTGGTTTTATCAGTGTTTTACAGAATTTATTCCTCCTAGTTGGTATACAGTAAAAGCACAGTCACCATTGTATCCTCTGAACAAAACAGCTCTTACACTTTTTAATTTCACTATTAAATTACCATTAAATTTCATTTATACATTCCATATCTTTGAGGCATTTGGTTTTGCACATCAAGTTAAAAACTCACCTGGTTAGTTTACAAAGCCTGCTTAAGTGGGTTTTGTGCTAAGGCCTCTGGGGAGGACAAAGCATCCTCTCCATATCTGCTAATCCAGATTATAGCCTGGAAGAGCAATATTGCTTCTCCTCCTCATAATCTCATAGGGGAGTCTGGGCAAAGATTTACCTGTTTCCTCCCCTGGTTTATGAAGTGCTCTCTCTCAAACTCTTATGCAACATACAAGTGTGAAAAAAATTATTTGGGGAGAAGCACTGGCATGGTAATATGATTTTGCTGACTAGAGATTTGTAAAAACACATTATTAACATGGGAACAAGCATATGAAGCAAATATCACTGCTGCTTGCTCACAGTAGCTAGTTCTAAGATTTATTTTGGCCATTTCTTGGATGAAATTGCAGCAGACCAGTTACATCGAACTGGGAAGGGAGAATCAACTGAAATTCCCATCCTGAATTTTCCTGCTAGCCAGGAAATTGCTTATTGTCATTAAGCTGTTGGTTGGGCACTTTCCAACCAGGAGTTACAGCTGCCTGTAATGGAAAGTACTCACTTGACTGGGAAAGAGTAACCTAAACAGGGGCAGTTTCCTAATTTCCTACTTTCCCTTGAACCTATCCATGGTTCAAGGATGGGCCATGGCTGCATCTGCTAGCACAGGGTGGAAGAAAAGCGCTAGAGACCTGTGGCACCTCTTACTATCTACTGCGCTATTTAAAACTACTGTCTGTATCCCAATCTGTGCCATTTCTGCCCCAAAGAGTAGGCAAGAAGTTACTTGGCAGCAACATTAAAGCAAGTGATGGTCTTTCTACTGAAACACACATCAGTGGAAGAATCAGATTTTCTATTAGTTCAAAACCTTCAGTCCATCTAAATCTCATGGCCCCTTTAACAGGCTCTTCCATTTTGAACCCTCATGCCATCTATTTTTCCAGACACAAAAATACTAGTTACAAGCAGAAACAACACCAGAGTTGCCTGTGTGATCAATATTATTTTAAACTACTTGCAAATTGGATTTATATGAAGGATAAATCATATCAGAATACTCCATCATCCAATGCTCTGTCCTATCTGCTGCTTGCATACTTGGAAGGAGGATTCATTTTACATATGAATATCACATTGACTGTTCAGACTCAAATTTCAGTGACAGTAAATGAGATGCTCCTAGAGGAATTCTGCAGAGCTGGGGGTGATGACCCAATCTCCGCCCAAGCTGAGAAGATGGGATGGAGCAGATGCATTGCAAAGGTTGCAAACTGTGGCTCCCTTGTCCTTTTCCCTGCTCCTTTCTGCCTCAACCATCTAAAACATTCCTTGTAGAATAGAGGGAACCCATGCATCGAAACTCCTCATGTTGTGCTGAATTCAGAGACCTGCAAATAAACTCATGTCCTACCTCACAAACACATGAACTATCACACCCTGCTTTTACCACTTGTCTGATGCAGAGCAGGCTGGTGACGCTTTGTGTTGTTCTGTCCTGCCTCTCAATGCTGCAGGAGAACTGCACTTCACATTGCTTTAGGCAAAGTTCAGCTGAGAAAAATACCTAATGTATGCTGACCTCCAAAAACTCCTCCCCATCTGTGTTGCATTTTTTGAAAGCTTATCACAACAGCCAGATGCCAGTTCAGCCAAATCCATAGGAATGCAGTAACAGATACCAGGATCAGGCCTAGAGCTGGCTATGATCCAAATCTGACTAAAATAAATGGGAGTCTTCCCAACAAAGTCCACATAGATTTTACATATCTTCATGCTGTTCTGCTAAATGCTGCTAAGATTCATAGAATCATAGACTATCACAAGTTGGAAGGGAACCATAAGGCTCATTGAGTCCAACTCCTGGCTCCTCACAGGACTACCTAAAGCTAAACCATTCAGCTAACAGCATCATCCAGACACTCCTTGATTATTGGTCCTGATACCTGCACCCTACCTGAGGTGTGCTATCAACTTCAGTGGCCCTCACTGGTGTTTGAACTAAGCTGGGTTGATATTTTTCCTTGATTTTAGTTCCATTCAAATATAACTTGCCCAGGAGCTCAGCTCAAATGGAAGTGCTAACAGGCTTGCACCTCACTTAACAATGCGAATTACGAGATTTAAAGATGGCAGCAAGAACTCAACAAACACCAGAACAGAATGTAAGTATCATAAGCAGAAAATACAGGGAGATAAATGAAGCCCTTCAGTGATCACGAAATGGGGCCTTTCAGGGCATATCTAACTTGATTCCACTTCAAGATGACACATGCTTTTCACACAGAAAATAGTTAGGGTTGGAAAGGACCTTAAGATCATCTAGTTCCAACCCCCCTCCCATGGGCAGGGACACCTCACACTACACCATATCACCCAAGGCTATGTCCAGCCTGGCCTTGAACACTTCCAGCGATGGAGCATTCACAGCTTCCCTGGGCAAACCATTCCAGTGCCTCACCACCCTCAAATGAAAGAATTTCTTCCTCACATCCAATCTAAACTTCCCCTGTTTAAGTTTGAACCCATTACCCCTTGTCCTATCACTAC
>JAOEHX010036901.1:0-10110 GCA_025448015.1 Bolborhynchus lineola
CATTGGTGTTATCAGCACTGTTCCCAGGCTGAAAGTCAAAAACACAGTGCTGCACCAGCTACCAAGAAGGAGAAAAAATTACTGCTACTGCTGAACCCATGACACCCATATAAACACATTTAAGTGAATGTCTCCCAGTGAAGACAGATCCAACCCCCAAGTCAAAAAGGTTTGAGACCTGGGCATTTTCAGTAACTCATAAAAATTAGTCTCAGTTACATGAACTAGATTCTAGTAAGGTAACTATCTGAAAATACTGTGGGATGATACTCCCTTTCATCTCAGCACTTCATTGAGCCTTAGAAATGATCTTTTATCCTGATGGTTTATAACGTGGAGTTTCCTAAGACTTTGAAAAATGGAGACTGATGAAGTGTAGGAATCTCCTACACTTTATTATTAAATACCTCTAGGTCTAAAGCACTAGATTTGAATTCAGGAAAAACATATATTCCAATAAAACAAATGAAACATTCACTCTTTCGCTCAGATCTCAGCTTCCCCTTCTCTGGATAACACCAAAAATTCAGGAGCTGGAGCACATACAGAGTCAAGGGATGCTGTTAATTCTATGCTCTTTCTTTGAAGCCATTCCACTCTGCAGAAAAGCCAAAACATTGACTGTGTTAGAGACTAAAAGCATGTGCAAGATTGACTAGACTAACAATTAGGGCATTTATCTGTCAAGGGAAATTCAAAGGTTCCTGTTTACGGTCTCACACTTCTGTTGTTCACCTGTACAGTCTTTCACAATTAGGGATAATAGGACAGGACTTCCTTAACCCAGGAGAAATTATAATAATTTCTAGCAAGTTAACATTAGTAAATTGTTTATGAGATTAGATATATTGTTCATTTAATGAACCTTGTTGGCAGCAGACCCAGAGTGAAGAATGCTTAATGAGCATAGTTAAGTCCTGATGACCATGTTCATGAAAGGTTCGTGGTGATGTCAGCCCTCAAGTTAAAATAGATCTATGCATAATTTTTAGGACCTAAATGCCTAATGGGAAGCCACATCAGGAAGGATAATTCTCATAATTCTAAACCTGCTATGTGAACTATTCATAAGCAAAGCTGAGAGGCATAAAAGCACTTATTAGAAAGTTTCTGTGAATAAACAGTAACAATGGCTATACTTAACTGTCTCACTCTTCTCTTTTTTTTTTCTGTCAGGAGCCATTCTAATGGTGCGTTTTTTAACAGATTTCGCTAAGACACTTCACAGTACAACTGCTGCTGTATGTTTCAATATAACATCAAGTGGCACCCCTTTTAAACTCTGATTTTATGGTGCCCTAGATGTCCTGCTATTTAAAATATCTTACTAAGTCTATTTCACAAAATCATAGAATCATGGAATGGTTTGGATTCAAGAGACCTTCAAAGATCATCTAGTCCAACTCATATGACATGCGCAGCAATATCTTTCAATAGAACAGATTGTTCAAAGGCCAATCCAACCTGGCCTTGAAGACTTCCAGGGATGGGACATCCAAGATTTCTCTGGGCAGCCTGTGCCAGTGTTTCACCACTCATATTGTAAAAAACCTTTTCCTTGCATCCAACCAAAACCTACCCTCTTTCAGTTTAAAACTGCTGCCCCTTGTCCTGTGACTACAGGCCCTTTTTAAAAGTCTCTCTCCATCTTCCTTACAGCTGCCTTTAAGTATTGAAAGCCACGCCTGGAGCTTTGCCTTCAACCCAAAAAACATAAACAACCCAAACTTTCTCAGCCTTCCTTCAGAGTAGAGGTATTGCAGCCCCCTAATAATTTTTCTGGCCTTCCTCTGGGCTTGCTTTATCAGGTCCGTAACTTTCTTGTGCTGAGGACACCAGAACTGAACATAGTACTGTAGGTGGTGTCTCACAAGAATAGAAGGGAAAGAATCCCTTCCCTCCACCTGCTAGCCACACTTCTTTATACAAAGTCCAGGATCCGATTGGCTTTATGGCTACCAGCCAATAAAATTTGCTGTCAGCTTTTTGTCCGCTAGTATCCCCAAATCCTCTTTAGAACTTCTCTCAATCAATTCATCCCCAGCCTGTATTGATTTCAGGGACTGCCCAAATTAGGTATAGGTGCTCACACTTTGTCTTGTTGAACCTAATGAATTTCGCATGTACTCACTCCTCAAGCCTGTCTCTGGCCAGTATGCTATTCTTCAAGTGTATCAGCTCCAGCACTCAGCTTGGTGCCATCTGCAAACTTGCTGAGTGCACTCAATCCTACTCTCTGTTGTTAATAAAGATACTGGCCAGTACCAGTACCAATGCAGCTCCCTGAGGGATGTCACTTCTTACTGATCTCTGTTTGAACACTGAGCTGTTGACTGGAACTCTTTGGCTTCCAATCAACTCCTTATCCTTAACCTCTTTCTGATGAAGTTTTTGAGTGACTTAAGAATCTGAGTATGGAGAGAGGGAAATCCAGGTCATAAAGATTAATGAACCTTACTCAGTACTGTATGATGAAGTAAAGTCAATTGGTTAACCCAATTAAATGATTCAATATTTTAACAGCAGAGAATGCAAAAGGATATTTGCCTGAAAAAATATTATAAATAGTGATATTATATATAAGTATAATGTGTGTGATTGCAAGAGTGGAGAGAGACAGGGACACAGTGAAAGAATTACACTTAACTGATTTTTTTGTATCATTCTTTCTATTTTTTGAAGATCAAGCCTGTGAAGAGTGGAAATAAATCTCACCACCCTCATACTGAAACAAGTCTTCACTATGAGGGTGGTGAGACACTAGAACAGGTTGTCTAGACAAGTTCCCTGGAAGTGTTGAAGACCAGATTGGACAGGTCTTTGAGCAACCTGGTCTAGTGAATGGTGTCCCTGCCCATGACAGGGAGGTTGGAACTAGATTATATATAAGGCCACTTCCAAACCAAATCATTCTGTTATTCTGTCTATGGTCATTGTCTACTTCACTGAATTGCTCTGTGAGAAGGTGAGAGTAAGGAAAATTAGGGACCCTTTTACCTTACTCTTGCTGTCTCGTTCAGGGAAAAAAAAAACATATCACTTCTGAGGAAGCAACTTGAGTATTTGAGCACGAGATGTAATTGTACTCAAATATTTGAAGAAAATTACTGTCAAATTGAGATGCAAACGTAGATGTGCATCATGAAAACACATGGGAATGTTTTGTGTCAGCTTAATCATGTAAATGCTTTTATTTAAATCAAATGATTTTATACAGTTTTAATATGCTTGTATGTATATCTGCATTTTGTGGTTTGCATCTCTATCTACAACAGTTATGATCTGGTATAACAGGATCTTGAAGTTAGGACACAAAATTCATGTTTAGGCTTTTAAGAACTAGTCTTAGTTTTCAAGAAATGTTCATTACACACAGAGTAGTAAAAGATGCTGGCTCCTCACATCAAGTATGTAGGAATCTAAGTAGCATTTTATGTAAAGTATTCGCAAAGCATTTTATGCAAAGTAAATTTTAAAAATTTGTCTCTTTTAGAACAAAATGAGTTGTATGCTGAAATCAGTCCCTCATGCTTAGATTCCACTGTTTAAAACCACTGAGATAAGAAAATCAGAGCTAGGTAATGTCTATACAAGGAAGCTCATGTACTGTGAAAAGGTTGTATTAACATGATCTTATGATGTATTTAGAGCAGCATGTCTTTATTTTCCATCCAATCTGTTCAACTATGTTTCCATCCTTTATTCTATGGTATCTTAATAAGAATTTTCATCTGGATTTTCCTGCACCACCCATCACCACTGGATTTGAGAATAAAAATCTTTTTTAGTGTATTACCCTAACTTTTCTGTCAATAAAGATGTTCTGTTTTGCCACAGGAAGACAAAACCAGGTACAATAACTGTGAAAATGTTCTGCAAGATCAGGCCCGTAATTTGACAGTTCTAATATCTGTTATTTGCAGAACACTTAGCACTGAATGGCACTTCTTATGTCCAAACCAGCTTCCCGTCATTGCTGTTTATAACTGACTGAGTAGCATGTCCATCAATTAGATATCAGGTCATCAAGCTGAGCATTCATAAAATAAGAAATGCATAATAGTAACCATCTGTGAAGAGACAGATTAACTGACTTGGCATAGGAATTTTCCATAGAATCATTCATTTGCTTTGACTAATGAGACCTTTTCTCATTGCTTGCAATCACATTAGTCACTCAGTACACTTTCTAAATTCAGCAACAAGCAAGAATCTGCAATCAACAGCCTTCTTTCCCACATAATGCTGACTTCATATCACAGGAGATTTAGTTTTTGAATCCAATGAAGGAAAATGAAAAAGAAATGGAAAACTCGTATGCGATCATGACAAGGAAGACCATGTAAAGGAAACCTCAGTTCTGTTACATTTTAACAGTGTAATGTATTGACATTTTAAGAGCGTGATGGCTGAAAAATCTCTACTTTGATGTACTTTGTATGGATAAACAACATTTCTTAGTTTCCTTAAAAGGCAAGATGAAAAACACAGATGTAATAAAATTGATACCCATTTTTAGGCACAGAACTTAGGAGATATGAATCACCTTTTACAGGTTTCTGTAGTCTCTCACTCTCCGTAATTTTGGAAGACTGAATAAGCTGGTTTCTAACTTAAGTGCCTTGGTTAAATCCCTGAAGCTTTAACCTTATTTTTCAAAAACTGATACATATGTACAGTCTTCAGTTACAGAACTGATGAGACAGGATTTTGTGATTCTATGACATATCTAAAAATGAGACATCTAAATAATATGGTATGTTCAAGCACATACTTGTCTCCCACAGAGCCCCACAAATCTTATTTGCCAAAAGCTTTCACTCTCTTTTCCAAACAATGAGCACTGTCTGAAAGCTTGATCTCACCAGGCAAAGATACAGCGCAGATAAGGAAAAGAAAAGCAATCTGATATGAAATGTAAGGATAGTAGGGAGTAAAAGAAAGACAGATAATGAGGTCCTTGCAAACCATGGCAAATATCCCATGGGAAAAAAGAATAAATCTTGCATTGCAAAGAGATAAATATTTAATTCCTCTGAGCCTACATGATCCCAGAGAGAAACAGTTCTCACCACAGGTCTCATTGCATAGTCTCATCCCAGGCTATATTAAGACAAAGGTATCTGACTTTAAAAATAGGTGGAGACAAATGTAAGTGAGCATAAAATAATTCAGCTGATAATACAGTCACTCTTTTCTTGCTTCCTTGTACAAAGTTACAGTTCACAGCAGAACACATAAACATAGCCATGAGCTTTTTCCTTTTGTTCTAAGAGAGTCTCTCCTTAAATTACTGGCCAGAGACAAAGTATGTTTATTTCAGATATAAGGTGGAAGAATCTCAGAACAAGGTTTATACCTGATTATGCTCAGGCTGCATAAGTCCTTAAGGAAGCCCAGGATTTCGGCCCTGGTGTTCAAAGACTATTGCAGCAGCCTGTAGATCTGGATGCCAATAACAAGGGGGTAGGACTCTGGTCTCCTGAAACTGTCCTTCGGGCGTGGGGGTTTGTGCAGCTCAGTAGTGAATTTCAGGCTGGACTAACTAATGAGGCCCTCATCTGGAGTGGCAAAGGTAAGAACCAGTGACTAGGGGAGGGGGCCAGGATCCAGGCATGGAGATCTGACGGATCTCCAGGAGTGAACTCAGGGAGAGTGAGCTTGTATGTATGGGCCCCGTGAATCTGTGAGTGTTGCAGCCTTAGAAAGCATAGATATATGCAAGTGTCAATGATGAACCTCAGCCAGAGAGAAGGACCAAGACTAGGATTTCTGTGGTTTCGGTAGTGCTGCAGGGTTCTGTGATGCATCAGTAAATCACACGTTCTACTCTGTGTAGCTGGCTGTGCTAGTGTCCTCTGTGTGTTGTGTGAGTTGTGTGTATTTACCTCCTGGAGTTCATCTTCAGTATCAGGCTGGACTTGCAGAGGGGAGTGAAACAGCACACATCAGACTGGCATGGGCAAGATCTCTGTCTGCAAGTACAGCAGGTTCATTTCTCCTGGGTCAGGAAGAAGGGACCAACAGGTTCCTGAACAGTGCTTCATTCAGCTACTCCTTAACAAAGTCAGCCAATAAAGGTGCCAGGGAATGAATGAGATGCTGGTCTACAGGCTAGCAAATCCCACAGTGATGCCCATAGCATAAGAAGGAAGGTTGTTTAGTATCTGTTATTTCCAGGAAATGTTTGTTGTGTTTCAAAAAAAGGCACACTCCAAGCAATGAGGCTTTTGAGGGTGTTCCTGTCATCACACCAATTTTGATACCTATTGAGAAAGATTCTGGTTTTAGATGCAATGGATCTGCCAGAGTTTCTCTTCTTGTTGATTGTGGCCAGCCTGTAGAGGATCCTGAGGTGGATTAATTGTGGAAGAAGCCATGTGTTTTTCCCTTTCTTAAATGTTCTTATGAAGATTTTGAAATAGAAGAAGACTGTCTGGAACAAAATAATCAGTATGCACAAGAATGAATTAATGCAACGAAATGCAGAAACATTTACCATTAGAAACAATCATTCTGCTTCAGGTTTTTCATACCTGAGATAATTCTTAAAGGTGAGCCAATCAACTAAAATCCATAATGCTAATGAAAATGAAAATCAGATACATAATAGATGGATATTCTTACAGCCCATTACAATTTCCTGATGATACCTTCCCATGACGAAAGTCCTAATAAATTTTTCTCTTTCAGTTTTGCTGAGGCTTATAAACTCAATCACTGTATATAATAAATGTGTACAATCAAAACTGGAATTTAATAAGAATAACATTGTATGTTCCAAATTTAGCTTTTTGTGAGACTTGATGGAAAGATAGAAAGCTTAAAAGCTTGCCAATTTTTCTAGCCATACTAGCTGGTCCAATAAAAGGTGGCACCTAACACTAAAACTCACCAGCACGTTAGAACATCCACCTGTTACAGTCCTGTTAGTTCTTCACATTTTCCTGTGAATTTTCTCAAACCTAGGCATGCTTCTTAAACCTCAGCCAACGGCCTTGTGACAATCTTAACATTTTTCTAAAAGACAGAGTTTAGCCTTCATCAAAATGTTCCCAAAACCTGGATTTTAAAAAGACACCTCACTATCAATCTGTGGAAGATTTCTTTAATTTTTAGTTTGTGTTTGGCAGCTGTGCTGTAACAAAATTCAGTGTCTGAAGGTTACATCAGACTTGCTCAACTGCAGTCCTCAGGAGTGGGACGCCCCTTGTTTTAGTTCTCCCTTCAGTAAATCTCATAGCCTGCACATTCAAGTGTTTGTTGTTGGCTCCAATTGATCCATTTTCCCCTTGATAAATGTAACAACCATTTTACTTCTGGAGTACAGAAATAATTATGTTTAGACATGGGAATTGTTGCCTGTGGGTTTTTTAGCATCTTTGTTCTCTGCCTTTGGAGTCTACAGGCCATATGGCTGATTGCATCTCTTCAGTACTGAGAAAAGAGCTGAGAATTGTTCCTGTGGAAAAGGTTCCTACAACTCCTGTGAGCTGCCTCTAAAAGGCCATCATTTATCTTTATGTAATTTTAGGCAGGTTTTTGTAGGTGAATAGGAGCCCGTCCTACTTAAATTCTGAGCTGACTGGAAGTGGTGTGGATGTGTTACTGCATGGCTGAGCCCTAGTAAACATAACCTCTGTTCATCAGGATTCAGCACTACAGCAAGCACTATGGTAACTGCATAGTATAAGCATCCATCTGCCTGGACTAAACAACCTTTTTGTAAAACAACCCAAGGACTCAGATATTACAATTTGTACCCAAAGTTAGTTCACATCTATCCATTCATAAATTTATTTCTGTTGCTTATTTTTTATCTGCTGGTGGAAATTACATACTACAGTATAGTCAGTGGTCTAAGGTTCATGGGCCTTGATTTCAGTGCCTTCCTATACCACAGATTTTTATGTGGTCTTGGCCAGGTCATTGCCTTTTGGTTCCTCTAGATAGTGGAGAGAGTAATTTGAGTCTACTTCTCAAAGGAGGAAGACAATTTAGGGTTCGTGAAGGTTTCAGATACTAATATGAGGGAATTCTCATCATTTAACTGACTTTTATACACTTTTTTTAGTATCATTCTGAAGAATGTATATTTTAGGTTGTCAAAAGTAACAGAAAGGAAAAGAGAACAAACTAATGTTGAACAAATCTTTAGAAGAAAATGAGCGATCATGATAGTAAACTGTATAAAGGTGCCTCAGCAGTGGACTTCTTCCTCATATGCAGGGATGAGTGGCGCATGACCTAGCAGGACAATGTGATACAAATCTGTATCACAAATTTGCATCCCAACTCTCTGTGATGCATTGGACAATGGGGAAGTAGTGGGACAACAGAGGCTGAAATTCTTTTGTTTCTTTAATTCAGTACTGTATATGAAAGCCTCTTCCTGAGTGGATGTAGCCTAAGGCAAAATGCTCATTTAATAAACTTTACTTCTTTTGTATTACATTGAACAGTACTAAACATCATTGTATTGCATACATAACTGTTTAGGTTTTTTTAGGGGTAACGATGTTTTATTTAACTAATTATTTTTTTCCCATGATGGCTGAGTGTATGCACATATATACGTATGTAACTAACTCCTAGTTTAAAAGCATTCCTAGTTAATCCATCCTCTATTATTTGTAAAGATAAGAAAAATTCTCATCTATGGAAATTACTTCTTAAGGATAATGCTTTAATGCAGTACTTCCTGCTCCTTGAAAGTACAACTTGCTACCAATCACAGCTTCCTCGGCTTTATTTTTGTTTCCACAAGAATAGTAGAATCCAGCTTTTTTTTTTTTTTTTTTTTTTGTGTAGCCACATAGCAGAGTTAGATGCAGTATCCTGCTAAATTGAATATAATTGGTGCACATCTTCTGTCCTTTTAAGACTCTCAAAAGAACAGTGTGCCTGTCAGACATAGTCTGTGATTTGTGAACTACTGTGATTTTACTTCTCATTAATGGATTTTGTTCAGTTGTTAATTTAAATTCTGTAATTACTGTCTTCATTTTCTTTTCCAATGAAAAATAATACTAAAACAATTTTCCTAAGACAACTTCTCTCTCCTCTCCTTTGATTTGTGGCAAATAAAGTGAAACTTTTTTTCACCTATTCCTTTAAACAATGTATTTTGCCACTTCAGCTCCATTTTCTTTCTTTTGTCTCTTCTTCTTTTACCGTATGTTTTATTCTCTATCTGTGCACTCCTGCTAAGACTTCTTCATCTTTGTTACTGGGTCATCCATCACAGCTGCCAGCTATTCCACCTTTATTTTGGCAGCCAGCCTCCACCCCCTCCCCTTCTATTATTAGATACTTTTGCCTTCTCAAGTGCCAGGCACTCTCCACATTTAATAGCTAATGTGCTCAACAGAAGAAAACATTATTATGGCTTAGATTACTTTCCTGCAAAACAAAATAAGCATTATAAGCCCCAGACATTGCTGTTTATTCCCATAGCTGAATTTCTACCATAGTATGTCATTAAAAAAAAAAAAAGACAATAATTGCAGTATACTTTATAGAAGATTAAAAAATATAAAATAATAACAGAGAAAACTGCATCTATACAGGTGTAGTTATTTTTGATCTAATGGTTGCTTGCGTTCCCACAGACAGAATACCTATTCCATTTGTTGTCCACTCAAATCCTGTCATTAGATGTTGAATCCAAAATCAAACTCTTCAATACAACAATACAATTCAATGTGATACAATTACTACAACAAAAAAGACAAAAGGAGGATTTTTCTGTGGCAGCCAGACACACAGATTTAAAGCTTAAAGTGTAATAATTTGAAAATGTAGCATCATTCAGAAGCTGCTATAACTCAGTCTTCCTTGCTGCCAGTGGCTAGCTAACAGTTGATATATTGCACCACAGGTTAAAACTGCATTTTTACTCTCTCTTCCTCCCTTGAAAAGATTGTCTAACATCAGGAGCGGTTCCATTTAGTTTACATCCTTTTGGCTGTCAGCCTTAAGAAATTGGCAACTCTTACCAAGTGTATCCTACCCCAAAAAAAAATGAAATATGTGCTTTATCATCTGCCAGCAGACCTCAGGACCTTTGCTACTTTTCCATATGCGTCAGGAGGGGGAAAAAAAAAAAGT
>JAOEHX010036905.1:0-20311 GCA_025448015.1 Bolborhynchus lineola
TCCTGCCCTGTATCCTGGAGAATTGAGGAAAAGACAATCTGAGCTCCAGAGCCCCTGACCACCTCTCCCAGAGCTCTATAGTCCTTTGTGTTCTCTGGGCTACTGCTATCTATATCAGTAGCACCCACATGGCTCATTAGAAGTGGGTAACAGTCAGTGTGACTTACTAGAGCAGGCAACCCCTCTGCAACATCTCTGATCTGAGCCCCTGGAAGTCAACACACCTCTCTTGAGACTGGATCAGGTCTACAGGTGGGTGCCTCTGTTCCTTTCAGAGCAGAGTCCCCTACTACTACATCCCGCTGCTGTTTCCTGGCAGCACCAGTAGTGATCTTCATTACCAGTGCATCAGCCGGTAGCTCCTGGTGTCAGTGTGTTTCCTCATCAGCCCCCTGCAGGACAGCAAAGTGGTTCTGGGTGGGGACAACAGATTCAGGAGGAAGCCCCTCGCTTTTAACTGTCCTCTTCCTCCTTTTTTTTTTGTCTTTTCTGTTACTCTTTCCCACCTTCCTGGGTTAGCGGTGTCCTTTCCTGCACGGGCAACAGTGGACGCTCGAGGCCCCCGCGCAGCCCGGTCCTGAGGCAGCACTGCTGCTTCCTCTCAGCTCCCCGACACCTCTCAGCCCATTGACACCGTCCGCAGCTCAGCCCCTGCTGCAGGAGGACCTCCACCGGGGAGCACCGAGTGCAGCCCCGCACATTGTGCACCCTCCCCTCAGTAGACCAGCGCAGGCACGCTCTACACCCTGAGCTCTGCGCTGCAGCCTCCCCTCTCATCAGCTCTGTCTGGGGGCCTGCACTGACCACTGCTGGGGCAGCCAGAGCAGAGCTCACAGGCCTGGCCCTGGTCATGTTTGCTCTGTTTTTCTTATATATGTATAAAAACTTTTTACAACAGTAATTTAGATTGTAAGATACACAGCTTGCATTGAAGCTAGTTGTACTAAGTCAGGTGTCTAAAATATAACATGGTGACTTACATAATTAGATAGCTGTAAGTGAAGGATAGTTCATTAATATAGTACTGAAAAAACCTGCCAGCTTGGAGCGCAAGCAGCCCCTCGAAAGCTCAGATTTGAAGCAATAAGTAAGCTCTAGAATTTACTTGATGGGAATTTTCTGAATGAAAAATTAAAGCTCTTTTTAGGGACTGAGGAAAGCAGAACAGAATCTTCCCCTAGACAATAGAAATGTTTTCTTTATTTTATGGAAATTTCTGAAAAATTAACATTATTACTTTTTTCTAACCTAATCACTAAAATTCTCATTTGTATGAAAAGGTATCTCTCCTCACTTGTCTTCTGTGATGCTTAAATAGCTTTGCGATGCCAATGTCTTGTAATATAGAACAAATCTAGTTTCTCTCACTTCCATCTGCACCCTTGAGGACCATACCTTCTATCGAAGGCCTGCTAAAGCACTTTCTTATGAAAACAGATGGTCAGTTGTTCCTGTAACACAAAAGATTTAAAAGAAAATGTCTGTGTGAATTAGGTTACGTTCGGGAGATCTGACACAACTGTACATGCACAATCTACAACGAGGATGTCAGAATTACTGTGACCCAAAATCACATTATTTTCAGTAGCAGGATTCTCAAAGATATACCTTTTGAAATGGAGCCTTGTGTTTGACCAGATGGTTGACCTGAATTTCCATTGTTCACCTTGGCTCTCTAGTGATATGCAATTTCTATATTGCTTTATTACAGCTCTGCTTAGTATCTACATTCAGATAACTCTGATTAAGAAAATTAAGAGGCCAAACATAACAAAGCTACAGAATACGTTTGTCTCTGAAAAGTGTATGTATGTATGTGTGTATTAAAGGTGTACTAAATAGGTATTGATCTTTTCATATTTTTTTTAATATGTTTTGCATTTTACTTAAAAGCTGCGATGATTGGAATAAGAGTGAAACAAACATAAGTATGATAAATGATTAAGGGCTACTGGAAGTAAATATACCACTCAGAAAGAGCATTGCTAGTAGTGCAGCCAGCTAATGCACTCGGAGAGCAAGCACCTCAAAAAAGATTCTAAATTTGAAGATTCTAACTTTAGCTTGAGTAGCTCCTAGTTAAGATGAAAGTGCTGCACCAGAGATCACTGAAGCAAAGTGAAACCTTGGAAGGGGCAGAGGCTTGATGGCTTTTATTAAAAAATAACAAGATCAACGGGAAAACAGAACTAAAAGCTGAATTTACCTCTTTATATATATTGACCAAGAGTTAAGGCAGTGAAAAGGATTAAGGAAAGAAAGGGTAAAATCTGGCCCTCTTAGATTCATAATAGATCTAAAGGTGGTGGTGGTCTCCAGCCTGACTGATAAGTTTTTTTGCAGCTGTATTTTTGGAGGACATTCGTGAATGCTTTTGTGAAGTTTGGTGGCCTAGGTGCGAAAAGGATTTTGGTTGGCACACTGAAGCAGGCACTATGCATTCCTTTTAGAGAAAGCAGCATATGTTCTGCTTGTGAATTTCATCTGCCACCCACTCTTCAGGAGTGTAACACTGCCCACACATCTTGCCTGAATGACTTGGAAAGTATATTTTTACTTCCAACTGTTACTCAAAGTTGGAGCTATCTAAGCCATGATGGGTCATGAAAATCATACTGAAGGACTTCTTTTTTTTTTAAAGGAACATGAAAAGTACTCCTGGCATGAGTAAATTGTGCATAACTCTAGACTGTGTTTTGGGTAAGAATTAGGGAAGTATTTGGCAGTGTTTATCTAAAAAAACTTTGTATTTTACTGTGTATGTTTGTCAGTGTTTACAAAATTCCAAATGTGACTGTGAATCCATATAATTTTTTTAGAAAACATTTTAATTTCATCTGATATTTATTCAACCTCACTTAATCTTGCAAATTAGATGTTTCATAACTCCAGGAACAACGAGTGTTTGTCTTATCAAATCCTACTGTGTGACGTGGAAGGAAACAGAATCACAAGCAGCAATTAATATGTGGTTGCTCTAGATCTGGATTATGATGTTTTCCATTTTAATCTGTATTCCTTTCTCAGTCATTCCTGTTGTTCAGTTAGCTTTTTTTGACCAGCACTGATCACTGAACTGTCATTGCTGAGCAAACACAGTAACTTCAAAATCTCCTTCTGTAACAGTAACAGCTAGTTTAGAACTTGTGATTTTAGTATTCATACTTACCATTATTTTTACTTTGTGTATTTTTTGCTTATCAATTTTTTATTTCTTTTACCATTTTATTACACACTTATTTAGTTCTGCGAGATCTTCTTGCAGTCATTTTTATTTTTTACAGCTCCAGAGGTTTGAAAAGCATGAATCAGGCCTCAGAAAGTCATTAGACTGCCTTTAATATTATTAATCTGGATGTTCTTTGCTGTCTTCTGTTGTACACAGACTTTTAAGCTTTTCTCTGAGTCAACCAGGTCTAGAAACACCATATATTTTTTTTAATAAAGGTTTATGTTCTCTAATAGTCTTTTGATTTGGGGATATGGGGATTTAAGAATCATATTAAGTGTTCCAGGATTGATGCAAAAAATCCAAGTATTGGCAACAGTGTTCTGATTGTCACTCCATGCTTCCATGGGGTTCAGGTAGGTAAGTAGTAACAGAAAACACAGCTGTTACACAACTACGGAAAAAACTGTAATTTGCTGACATAACAGTAGCATTGTAAGTTACCATTTCTCAGCTGAGCGGCTATAATTAGTCATGTACTCTTTGGAAGTCTTCTGCTGAAGTACAGACACATTAGGGAGACAATTTATTTCCAAATTGGATTCCAGAAATTAATCTCATATGGATTCAGGTTCATTCACAGCCACAAACCCAGATAGCTTTTCCAGCACATTTTCAGAGCGTACTTGGAGCTCAGTATATGTAGAAGATGGCTGCACTCTTTACATGCTTCTATATTTATGGATTTTTTCTGATAAGAAAGTGATTACTAAAGATTGACCAGTAGAAGATACATAAGTAAGTTGGTTTAGATTTGAACAGCTGGTTTACAAATATCGAATAATCTAGCTGACCATATGTGTAGGGACACAAAAGTCTTTACACCTTCCCTGGGAAAGAGTGGGCATGTTCTGCTTATGTAGTTAAAGGAAGCATTTGATTATTGTATTTTATAGTATCTCCTGAGGATATCTTAGTGCATTATAGTGCTCAGGAGTGTACAGTACAGTTTGGTCATTTGTACTGTCAGACCCTCTTCTTTCCCTTTACTTGGACTTGACTTGCTCTATTCTTCTCATGAGGTAGAATTTCCCATAGCTACATGGATGGGACAGTTTTAAAGCCTCTTTCTAGTTTCTGAAATGAAGCATTTCTGAAATGAAACAATAGTTTCATTACAAAATGAAACTATTTTGTAATAGTGTTACTGGTTATATTTTGAACAAAACCTAGATTATATAAATATTTTTAATTTTTTGGGGGTATCAAAGTGAAAAATAGAAGTGGCTTATTTTTGATTTCAAGATTTCTCTTTGCAGTTTTCCTAGGAGGTGAGAAAGGCTAAACATCTGTAATATGTCAGCTGTAGATCTAAGCACTCCTAACAAAAAGTTTGTTCCTTCTGAACTTTTTATTATTAAAATCTTTTAAAATAGTTCCTATTTATGTGAAGATTTGTTAAGCTGGAGCACTGACATTTTCGAACATTATCCCTTTTTTAAGAACAGTTGAGAATGTTGCTGTATGCTCAATTACTTCATATAATATAGGCTGTTAGTAAGCAGGGCCAAGATCTGGCAGCTTGTAGCCCTGCATTAGCTTAGTTTGTGTTATAGCCAATTGCTGTCTGACCTCTCCATGCTGTGGAGAAAATGCAATGCCATCTGTATATCTCTTAGTCACATTAAATTATGTCATTTATATTACATTGGAATGCATAGTTTACGCTTTACAGCAAAATTAGCAGAAGTAATCAGATATAAGCGGAAGCACAAAGGTGAAAATCTGTGGGCCCCGTTTCTCTCCAGCTTGCTTTAATTCTTCCAGGTGTTGAATTTAGGGAGTGAGGGAGGTTATTAAATCTATGGAGGTGCTAGCATGTGTAAATGTTTATAGGTCTTAAACACCCACTGATCTCAGGCAAAACACATGTTTGTTCATACAGGGTCAAGTCCTTACTCTTACTGCATTACACAGTTAGAATATGAGCAGGAGAAGAGGAGGGGAGAATAAACACATCGCAATTAGAAAAATGATACAAAATTAATGAAATCTACAAGGTATTAAACAAGAAATTTTGTACATTAAAAGCAACTTAAAGTTAATACTACCTGATAAAAATTATATATACATCACTCTTTCTTTTTAATAGTCTCCACGACTGTGTTATGCTTATACTCTGTAAGAACAGTCCTGGAGATTTTTTCTTAAAAGAAGCTAAAAGGAACCAGGATTTCTCTTCAGGAATTCTGTTCCAGCTTCCCATGGAAGTACATAGAAAAACTGTTCTGGATTTAAGGGAAGCTGGGTCCTACCTGTAATTTTTCTCTTTAATTTCCACAGCTACATTTCTCTTGAAATAGACATCTTTGGTCCACTACCTGCAGCTCAAATAAAGTATCAGTCTGCCCAGAATATGAATTACATTCCACATGGAATAACTTCCAGAAGATGCCACTTTTTTACTGTGGTTTTTGTGTAAAATGGAAAGGCAATAAGACTGTCAGTTATTTGGTACAGCTCATGCAGGCTGAAACAGGATCCAGCTGCTCTTTGGACATTTATTACTTCAGTCCTTTCCTGTTAAACGTCCACTGTCATTTTGGTTTTATCTGAAAACCTTCATTCAAAAATATGATCACAGACAAGAAGGACTCTTAAAACAAAAAAAGAAAGTTTTCTGTGTACTAGCTGATATAAAACTAGGCTATGGCTAGCTTGATAGGCTTAAAGAAATTTTAAATGTTAATTTATGTCCAAAATATGTCCAAAATATTTATAAAGGGTGAAAATTTATATGAATCTTTGACATAACTCACCTATATTTTGTTTTATAAACACTCAGAAACTGTTCTCAAGGGAACAGGATGTGCTCTGAGGAGCTTTCTGTTCTTTCCATAAAAGGTTCTGTTGCAGGCATGTTATACAGAGCTGTTGTATGTCACTTTAATCTTTAAAAAAAAGTGTATACATAGAAAGGCCAAGGACGAAATCCTTGAATCCAATAGAAAAACTCCTATTGATTTAATTGGAACAAAGATTTCCCCTCAAATCCTCAAATTTTGAAAACTAGCATAACCTTATTGAAGATGATGAGCTAAGCTGAAGGATGCTCTAGTTGCATTATAGCTGAAGATCTGGCCCTCAGAATTCATGTATTCCTTAGGGTAAGAAAGCAGTCAAGAGGAAATATCTCAGAAGACAAGTAAATGATTCAAACCTAGTTTGCAAGTTTAAGCCTGGGCTAAAGAACAGAACAAAGGCTCTGCTGTAGTCCTCTGGTACCCATTTGTACAGGAGTGATTGTCATTTTAAATGAATAAAATTAGGTAAACTTTTGTTCATGTCAGATTTATATCCTCATTTGCAATATATTAACAAGTAAAGTGAAAATGTATTTATACACATTATATAAGCTGATCTGAAATCCTGGTGTATGAACTCAGAGATTTATAAATTATACTTGTAAATCAATGTAAATTGCTTGGTCAGAATGTTCATGCCTTGCCATCATAAAAATTAGATACAGAAAAAACTGATTAATTTACCTAGTCCATTTCCCTGCCAGTGAAGAATTATTCCTGTTAATTGTAATCCTTTCTAATATGTTGTCCAGTGCACTTATGAAAGACTCAAAGATTATGATTTTTCTATTTCTCTATCAGATATAGACTTTAATTATTTACATCTTGATCATTCAAACCAAGAGATGACAGACTTTCAGGCCTACTATTTGGAGGTAGTGGGATCAAGCATCTCCAAAGCACCTACACCATTCAAAACCAGGAAAGAGCAGTACAATTAGCATGTAACAATACAAAGTGAAAATGTGAGCTACATAATCAGCATACTTCTCTTCACTGTGCCTAGAGCTCCTCAGTGATGAAAACCCCTTTGCCACCACTTTCAAATATTGCTCTATTTCTATTTCAGAATATGAAAGAAGTTTAATAAACAGGTGCTAAAGTAAAGCAAAATCTGTAGTTATGAAATGGAAGTATTATTGTCTTGATTGAGGCTCATAATATTAATGGCATACTTGGTTAAGTTTTATCTCTCATTTGCACAGATTCCATTTTCTAGCCCTGGATGTATGGAAGACTATATATAGTTATCTGACACCCATCTATATTTGGCTGCTGAATCTTGGCAACTGAGACCATTAACCCTGTAGCATCTACAGATTCTGCTTCAGGTCTGTGTACTGTTACAGACAGCAAGCATCTAGGTAAATGAGAAAAACATGAGGCAAAAAGTTCCAGAGTTGCTACTGGCACTGTCTGAATAAAGGCTTTCTCCTGTCATCTGTTTCTGCACAATAGGAAGTTGTGTGGTGACTATACGTGCTGATATCATGAGCTTATCATGAATTTATCTGTAATATGAGAAGTAAAAGAAACAATAGCTAGCTGGAAGAATGTGTAGCTTCTTCATAATTTACTGATCAAACTGTCCTTGCTGAGAAGGTTTGTACCTGTGTGACAACTGTTCATCAAATTATAAAATTGCCCTATTTAAACTCCTGAATTAGAACAGGAATGATAAAAGATCTTGTGATTAAGGAGCAAGACTGAATCAAAAGATCTAGGTCCTCACCGTGGTTCTGGTGGAACTTGTTTGGATTTGATTGATGTTTCCAGAAGTATTTATCCATGGTGCCCAGTTAGGGGAATTGTAAGCCAAATTTTTCAGAAATTGTGGATGTTCATTCCTCACATTAATTTGCTGGAAATTTGTTTAATGTAACGCTTTTCTGAAGTTCTGGTTCTTTCAATATATTTTAGGAACTGAGGCTCCCAAATAATTTATGTGAGTCTGAAAATTATGTTCTTCATCTTTACATCTTGTCTCCTTATTATCTCCAAATTGATATAATGCTTTCCTTAAAGGAATGTGATAAGGCCCGCATAATTCAAGATGGTAAATTTTGTTAAGATCTTTAGATGGAGAGAGAAAAATGCCAACTCTGTTTATTCTCTGGTTTTGACTTTTTCTTCTTTACATGTTCATATTTTGTGTACTTTTGAACTGATTTTAGCTCTCCAGCTTGGGACTATTCCTCTTCCTAGAATTAAGTCATTTAGTAGAACAAAGTGAGTTTAGTAATGCACTATTCTTTAATGGAAAGCTACTTTACTTTGATCACCAATATATCATCATTTATTACAATGCTTCATATCTGATTCTCTTTTCATTGTCATTGGCACAAATCAGGAATAATGTCAATGAAGTCTGTGGAATTAATCTGGTGTAACTGAGAATATTCAAGCTTTTTTTCTATTCAGACCTCCTTACTCTGACATATAAATTGACCACCTTTTTGCAATAGAAGCCATTTAGGAGTAAATTTCCAGTATGCTCTATGATCGTTAGACTGGTATGTAATTAATGCTTGCCATTTTGAACATGCCAGCGCCCCTTTGAAAGAGTATGAAGGAAAAATGGTTACTTCTATAATGTTGCATAAAAGACTTCTGTTTATCAAAACCTCATTGTGTTATGAAGGTGGTGTTTGTGCTTACTGCAGAAAAAGCATGCTTGTCTTTGTGACTGATCTATGGAACAGTTCTTGAATAATGGAAACTTATTTTGCACATATAAAGAAGGACATATAATCCTCCTCCTGCCCCTTGGAAAAACTAGAAAATTTGGCTTTGCTATTTCTGAATTTAATCTTAATCTTCGGAACACTAAAACTCTCCAGTGGGGCCAGTGCTTGAGATGAGCTACTGAATATTGCCTGAAGAAACTTATTGCAAGATTGAATAATACAGTATTTTCTCCATACTGTTTTAACCTGTTGTGTTCCATTAAGACAGAAATCCGGGGCTGGAGAATGGGGGCTATCACTTACTTCTGCCTGTACATAGTATTTTCATTTTGGGTACAACAAAACAAAAATTAATCTTAGTTCCGCACTCCCGTTTGCATTTTTGTTTCTTCTGAAACAAAAAATACTCTATGCTACAGAAGTGACTGCAGTTCAGCTAGCAGTGAGACTACAGCGTTTCATATTTTCACATACAAAAATAATTGCTCTGGTCTTTAACAGAATTTATTTCATTGCATGGTATTATACTCCTTAGGCAAGGTCTCAGGGACTTTTCAATCCAAATGGGAGCCTCAATAAAGTGCAGGCTGATCCATGTGCAAGGCTGGAGTTTACTGTTCTTGGTAATGAATCATTCTTCACCAGTGTCTCTGATATACTGAACTATCAAAATGAAAAAGCATTTAAAATATGCAGTAATTTTATATTTGTAGCATTGAAAACTCAGAGGCCTCTAGGCATGTTTGCTAAATATAGATAATAAATTATAAACCAAAAAAGAAGCCTGCAGAAGACATGGGGGGAAAAAAATCATAAAACAGTGAAACTACCACCACCTTCCACCACGTACACATACCTACCGCTTATGCATCCTCTTAGAGATGGGCGTGTATGCAGCACACAAAAAAGACAAGCCCTCAAAAAAACCAGAAAACTTGAGGCATCCTGAAGGATGCCAGAAGCTACAAGGCTGTAATTTTGTTTTCCAAAGACAACTAGGAATTCTGCTGCTTACACTTACAGCTATGAAGTTTTTACCCGTTGAGGGGTATATTTTAAAGTTTTCTAATTACAATGTAGAGAGAAGAGTTTCAAAGTGCTTGGCTTCTCAAATCATATTTAGTCAGTATTTTTCAAATATTGATAAGTTGTGTATGCCTGAGAATTATCTGAGGGAGCTGTAGATCCTTGTGCAAAGACTGATAACCTGCTGGGATTAGACATGGTTTGTTAGTACGTAGATTTCCATGGTCTCAATCACACACTGAAAATTGCTAATTGGTATTTTTACTATCAGTTGCCACATCAGAAAATGTCTTTTTGGATTTTTAAATTAAATCTTGCAATGGGGTGAAGGTCCATTCAGACAGAGCACATGCCATCAATGAGTTTTTTGCAGGATGTATATATACTTTCTCAGTTCTAATTGCTGTGGGATTGATTTATCTGTTCCTTGACTCTCAGTGAGTTCCTGAAACTCATGAAGGTCCCACTGCTTTCAAGCAGAACAGCAATGTGCAAATGCAGTCAAAAGATAAAGGTAGGTGGAGACATGTAGGCCCTCTTTCCAGAAGCATGCTACCAGGGAATTACATTATCAGCTGACTACTATTCAGGTCTTGATCATAGCAGAAGAGTATGTTTATGCTGCCAGTTTTCCTCTAAAACAGTTAACACTGTTTTCCTCTAAATCTGTTCCCTTGGTTGTCCACATCATGTACATACTAGATTTCTCCTGAGATCTCTTCTGGATCAACCAGATCTCTCTCCAGAGAAAATCTGGGAAGGGATTGGCAGTTACATTAATTTGGACTGAGACAATACACAGTATGGATGTAATTGCACCAAATATTACCCCTTTTACCCAGCCTAGTCTTTCAACGGTGTCCCAACACCCCCGAAACTGTCTCACACCCTTATATCGTAAGGACTTTTTCCTTTAGGGCATTATCTCTTAGGGCTGTGCTGTCTGAACACAAGGATGTTAGATTGCAAAAGAGTGCTTTCATTGTCAGGGTCATTATATGTGCAAATATTATTTCTTAAGGGTCCCAGGACAAAAGGAGGGCCATATAAATTCGGAAGAGTTAGGGCCTTATGTCAGTGTGTTGACAGGGGAAGAGAGTACTGCTGTAGAAATTTCCCTGTACATCTGTAGGGATATATTCCGTAGTGAGATTGGGGTATACATATAGAGTGCTGACTAATGCATTTATCTGATTATTTCTCTCTAAATTTCTTGAAATAAAAGCATGAAGTCATACCTTGTGGAGAGCTAAGTTAAAAAAGAGGAGTTAAAGTTTATTCCCTGTGTAAGTAGAAAAAGCATGAGGAAGTGTCTGCAAGTCAAATCTAAACACAGAAAATCCACATTCTGGAGTTCATTTTATGTGGTCATAGGAAAACTGTGGATTTCAGTTTGCAAGACTGAACTGGATACAGTGATTGTTTTTGTCTACTGATATTTTGCTGAGGCTTTGCTTTAAGTTTTATGGCCAGTAGCAAGGAGTCCTTGTGTCAGAAAATGAACTTGATTTTCTTTTCTTTTAGATACTCTACTACTTTAGCAATTTAGTACTGCAACTGAATGTAGAAAATCTCCAAAACCACAGATTCTTTCATTTCTCTCTTTGAAAAGGTATGTCCAAGTCATTGGTAAGTCAGAATTATATAGAGAATTTTGCTTTGCTTTTTATTTACTTTTTCAACTAGATGCCTTTCCACCCTGCTGTGTCTCAGGTTACTTTAAAAATGGCTTTAATATTTGTATCAAAGGATGGATAACATAATTTTTTCCCTGATAAAAGGAATTAACATATGAACTGTATCAAAAATCAAGTTTTTTAGAAAATATTTTAATGCACTTTTTTCTCCTACAACTGATATATGTTTTCTTACCCCTTCCTCCAAACATAGTTTTGACATGATTGTGGTTAAATCTTTGATGGTTGGGAAATAACCACTCTGTAACCTTCCTTCACTGATGTTCAATTTTTAATATAGCTTGGAAAACGAAAGGTCCTTTTAAACATCTGCAGTGGAGAAGGAACAAGTTTGAATGTGCAGGACCTAAACTATGTCACAGACAACTACTACTTTTATTTGGTTTATGTCTTTGTTGTACAGAAATTTTTAGAGGCACTGGTCAAGCTCTATTCTAGAAGAGGTTTATGTTGCAACTGCTTGGAATTTCCCACCATAATTTTTCTAATTATAAGAAAGACTGTCAAAAATATTAAAATAATAAAAAAACCCCACATAGCTTCCCAAGTAAAACACTCCTAATATTATGGACATATGAAAATATATTTTTCTTGGGCTATTTTCCAATTATGCACTGAAAGATTTAAGTGGGCAGCTGAAATGCCACAATTGAAAATGGTGCCACTGAACCTCAAAGGAACTGCACTTTACATGCCTGAGGTCTTATTCCCATGTACAAGTATGTTGTAATTCAAGTTGTTCCTCTGCAGCCGAACTGATTTTACTGCTGTCTTGCTGGTTGCCCACAAGCTGGCAGAATTTCCCAATTTAGAGGTAGTAGCTTTGAAACTGGATGTGTCAGAGCTCCTGTATGTGTTCAGAGCAGCAGATATGCACATTGCACAGGAACCCCAGTGTGACCTGGACCTATCACACCTGCTGTGCATGCACAACAGATCTGTGGGTATGTGTTAATCAGTACCAGAAGTAGCCAAGTCTATTTTTTCTATGGAAATTTTCAAATGAAATAGGGAAAATTAATTTGCTTTCAGAATAACCTTAATGAAGAAGAAAAAGAAACAACTTCATTTCTGACCCAGGCTGATACACATGTTTTCAAATGGATCCTTTCCTATGATATTCCTCAGTATAAGAGTAACATTTTGAATAAGTGCATTGACATTTGTGCAGCACAAACCAGTTCAAGTCATAGCATGGGAGTCATAGTGCTTGGCAGTAATACTGCAGCTACCCTGGTGGTGAAAAACCTTTGGACATTAAAGTCCTTGAACTAGAACTAGTTTGGGAGTCCAGATTTAACGTCCAGATTTCACTCCTGGTGAATACGCAGGACCTCTGGCTGATGAGTTTTGTTAGAAATAGGAGCTGGCTGCAATACCTAGGTATACCTCCCTGTTTGCACTTCAGACCACATTAATGCAGCAACAGCAGTGACCAAATTTCTCAGTGCAGACAAGTCCCTAAGTTATACATTTTTTTAATGGGATGCTTTCATTAGTGCCTTAGCTGATATTACTCATAAACCAAACCTTGTGCTACCAGGTTTAATCATTGTCTCGAGGCAGAGGCTTATTAGTGCAAGGTCATTCTATACTTTTTTATTTCACGTTTTCCCTGAGAGAAAGTGAGCGATGTCTCCAGAAAAATCACCTGCCTCCTGCCTGGCATATCAACATCCACAGACTTGCTGCCAGCATAGAGGTAATGCCTCTTGGTCAAATTTCATGTTGCACCAAAACAGAGAGTTTACAGTTAAAGATAGATAATAAGATCAAGTCCTGAAACTTGTATGTGGGATTATGTAAGCTGTTTAAAGAAATAATGATAAAACTTCCATTAAAAAAGTGAAATGTTGCTTGAAAATATTTAATCTCTCATTGTGAATTAAGCACTTTTGAAATGCTGGATTGATAACTCTGGAGATCAAAGTCTTACACCTGCCTGAGCTTCTTACATATCACAGTGGCCTTAGAGCACCCCACAGTCTAAACCTTGGGGTGGGGAAGTGCTCCAATTCCTTTGCTACTGTTAAGGAACTGAGGTGCAAAAAGGCACTGACATGTTTAAGCTGCCATGGGAAATCTGTGCTGAAGCAGGGATTTCAGACCAGGCATCTGATCTCCTCAAGTAGTAATCCAAGTGAGAACTGTCACCTCATTCCTACAGAAAAGGAAATGACAGCCAGAAAGTCTCTGATCAAAAAGGCATGGGAGATTTTCCTGTTCGGTCAAGTCCCTGGCCCTTCAGGGCAGAAACATGGGAGAAAGAATCAAGACAGAGAGAGTAGCTTGAGATGGCTGACACTAGTGTGTTAGCAATGGGACTGTGATCTAACAAGCTTATTTGTTGTATCATAGTAAATAATGACTCTCGGCATGACAAATAATGACTTATTTGTTGTATCACAGTAAATAATGTATTTTGTAATTCTTTGCCATATGACTATTCCCAGCTTTGGAGTCTATTTCTAATTAAGTTTGAAATAGCTTGAAAATTAGGGAAAATTTTCTGCTGCATCACTATTCTCACGGCTTATGATAGGAAATTTTTAGATCAAAAGATGACAATTATATAGAAAAATGTTGGTCTCCCTGGAATTACCATTTTACCTTTTCCTCCTGTCCCATTCTCCAGTCTCCTCACCTGGACATAGATGAGGTTCCTGGGCTTCTTCAGCTTTGGTAACTTACTGATGAGGAATGGAGAAGCCAAGGTTTCCCAGACCTCTATGTTCTAGTTTTTAACTCCTGCAGAATCATGAAGAATATACTAGGAGGAATCCAAATTCAGAGTCTGCATGACAAATCAAAGATTTCTGCTTGACAGAAATTGTAGATCTTTGATCTGAAGTACTGATAATGCCTTGTTCATTTACATCAGTAGAAAATTCAGTCCATTTTTTTTCCCTTTTCTGTGCACATTTCTTAACCCCAAGTAATAATAAATAATATTTTAAAAATTAAGCATAATTAATCTATCATATTTATAGCCATGTAAATTAAAGAGGTCTCAACTAATAATGTGAATCACATAATTTAAAATAAATAAATAAAAGTGGTATAGGCAGAAAAGCAGCCAACCATATGGTTTCACCATATGCTGAAGCATACTTACTGTCCCTTATATCCTGTATTCCCTGTGAAAACTATGTATGCATATTCACTGACAAAAAAATCTCACTAAAACCAACCCTGCATGAAAAAACTTTAAAGCTACCAGATCAAGTGCTCTGTATTTGGACTCTGTGAAAATTCATGCAGTCATAATTTCTCTAATAGATGGTTGTCGTGAACATAATGGTCTTTATGGGCTTGATCACATCAGTTTTTGCATGGAGGGTCTCCCTCATTCACTAGAGATGTGTAGTGGTCACTGAATGAGTATGAATATTCACATGAAGGCACTGATCCATATCCTAAAAATGTGTCTTACATACCATTTCCTCTTTTATTCAATGTGGAGGTAGTTCTGCATTGCTCAGTACCTGTGTAATATTCTTCAGGTGAGTTGGGCGCTATATGTATTTCCAGGAAATACATCTGTTACTATCATGGCTATAAGTCTGGGCTCAACTTTTGCTGCTTTATTGATGGAAAGAAAACAGAGGTATCAAGTAGTGTTCACAAATCATAGGACTGGTTGAAAAAGTTCAAAACCTTTTTTCATTGAGGAACAGATTTTTCTTGAAAATTTTCATCATATTTCTTTTTACAGCAATCTTATTTTACAGAAAAAAAAAAAAATTCAGTTGAATTTTTCCACTAGGAAACCTTAAAGTAAACTTTTCATTCTGAGACTAAAGCTCTCTTTCTTCGCACAACCACCATATAGGTTTTAGGATGCTGACATCTTTAGATAGAGGTGATCTTCAGGATGTACTATATTAGTGTCTGCATATAAATAATTTGTGGTGTCCTTTGTTCTGTAAAAAGTGTAGTAGTTTTTACATTTTGTCCCATTCTGAGAGAAAAGTGTGTTCTGGAGTGGCAAAATGCTGTAAAGGATCGTAAATTCATTTTTAAACAGCTCTGTTTAGAAGAGTGGCTGCAAGGCTCTGTAGAAGTCCTTGTCTTGTGAAAGGCTTTGTTTGGGTATGGCTATTGTGGAGTCACTGCCAACTCATGTACAGTAGCAGTTTCAATACTGACAACATAAAAGTCAGGACAAGCTCTTTGCTGGAGACATGCTACAGGAGGATGCTGCCACTGAATCTTTAGCATGTTCACTATGGTGGTCAGTGAAACAAGTGGCATGGCTGAGGATGGCAAATGGGATAAGCCCCAAGCCCAGCAGGAGCTGTGAGCTGCCACGTCTCCTGGAGGCAAGAGCTTGGGAGGTGACCAAACTATACACTACTCTGTGATCACAATGCTGGTAGTGACTGCAGTCTAGGTATGTTTTATTCCCATAACCTTTTCATCAGAGACACAATCTGCTACTTCTCATATTTACCTGGCTATTTCCTCACCATAATTTATTGAAGCAGGACTCAGAAATTCTGAGTAGGTCAGGAAAAAAGTAGGTACTGCTCATCATTGAAAAAAATGAAAAAAAGAGTGGGAAGGAGCAGAAATTTGTTGCATCTTGAAGTAAACAGAATGGAATTGGAATCTGAACAGATGAGTTATGTTTTTATGTTCATATCTTCTGTGTATCCATAACAATCCCAGGAGGTTTCACATCAACATTTTGAAATCTTTTTGATAAATGCATTCACATTCTTATCAAAATTGACTTGTGTTTGGATTTCTCATCTTATACTCCAATTAGCATTTGAACCCAATGCTTTAAGCACATGATACAGTGATGTCTGGAGTGTATGTATTTAATTTAAATGTCTCAGATCGTTACTACTGCAGCTACCAAGTGCTGTTTTATTTTATTTCTGGGGATTTTCAAGAGCTGATTTTATGATCATTTAGCTTACCTTGAAAATGTGTTTTTCTATAATCCACTTTCTAACTCCCATTTCTGCCTTTTTAGAAATACAGAAAAAAATTAAGATCATGTCACTGCTGAAGACACTGAAGTCTTAGGTTGAAACCTAAAGTAGAACCTCTCTTTCAAAGAGGAACAGGTCAAAGGAGTTAATGGCTAATGTTTGTCTTAGAGCAAATTTTGAGGAAGTAATATGGAGTGATGCTGCTAGTATTTCCAGGCTTTTTTTCTCATTCTCCTTTTTTTCTGATCTCGCTTTATGCAGAACACTGAAGTTCTTTACTAGGAAGCCAAATGGAAAAGAAAACAAACCAAGAGGTGACATCTCCAATCTGATAACTGTACCTGATATAAACATATGTACATATAGCAGTGACTTCTTAAAAAAAAATTGAAGTATTCCAAATATAAATTTGTAGGATTTTTTCTAATTTGTTCCTACTATAGTAAATGAAATGACCACTGCCATTTCTGCCTCTAGCAGTATCAAGAATATAGTGAACTCAAAAGACAGAAACTGTTCAAGGCAGATGAGATCAGGCCCCTGTGTAACAGAGACAGAAAATCTAGAAGCTTGTCATGTCCCTTCCAACAGAAGCTGGACACAATGAGAAACAACATAGTCAATTTTGGGCTCTCTTTCTGCTGGCTCAGCTGCTGGAAGGGAGCCACAGGATTAGATTGATCACCCCATGTGGAATACACCTCACAAGAAGGATGTAGCATATGCTTGGCATGATGACCCCAAACTATTCCCTTGATTAGGACAGAGGGAGAGGGCAGAGCACTACACTTTTCTGGCTGATCACGAGCCATTCACTACAAAATAAAGTAGAGAAGCCTTTTTGAGGTGTGTTAATTTATACTGGGATGGGGAAAGACACAGACCTAGTGTCTAGGAGGTGTAAAAAATTATCTTCTCTGCTCCCTCTTCCTTAGTCCTGGGCTACATCTTGTGACAACTGAAAGTACTACAGAGGAGTCACCGTGGCTATGTCATTTTATTGCTGTGAGACTCTGCAAGATGAGGAAAATCATGGCTATCCAGTCATCCAGTTAGGTTCAGAGGGCAGTAAACTTCAACCATATTATGCTTCCAAATTCTTCTGTGAAGCTACAGATGATTTCCTCTGCCTGAGCCATCCACTCTGTGAAAAGCAGAGAACTACTTGTCTCTCTAATGCTCTTTGAGATCTGTGGTTGAAAAGGATATATGTCAGTTATAAATCACTGTTTCTTTCTGTTGCCCAGGTTTTGCATTGCATGTAGAATTCAAGCGGCTCTGTTTTGCAAAGAACATAGCTGAAAGGAAGGAGCTAGTGATGGATTAGGATTTAGGAGAACTTCACTTTGCCACAGGCTCGCTGTGGGACTTCCAGATTTTTATCCCTTTGTGTTTCGGTTCTCCATATGTAAACCAAAGATAATAATGCTCCTCTTGGCTTGATCTTTGTCCTATATATTTAGTTTATAAACTTCCTAGGGGCAGTGATCATCTTTTAGTATGTATAACATGTACCACAGAGAAGCTCAGATATCATTTAGGGTCTCTGTGTACTGCTATAAAATATCTATTAAATAATTATGTTATGTCAGGCATCGAAAATTGGTCTTGTCTCCTCAGACTTTTAAACAATTTTTCCTAATGTACAAGAAAAGATTCAGCCTTAGACATCTGCAAAGTTTTTTCTTTTGTGTGGAAGTACGTACAACTGTGGAAAGAGACCTCACCGGCTACTGGGAAGCTTTATAGTCAGCTTTGTTCTTGCCTAGAACAAATTCTTAAGTCAAAATTGCTTTTAGAGGATTGTCAAGCTTCAGGATATGTGTGTTTCTGATCCTATTAAAATGAATTCTGTTGGCAAATAACTAATAAATAATTATTGTTCTGCATGCTTAGTCATTTTGTTGCAGGATTAGTGCATAGGTGTAAAATACTGTTCTGGTTTCAGCTGGGATAGAGTTCATTTTCTTACTGGTTAGTGCAGTGCTGTGTTTTGGCTTTAGTCTGACAACAATGCTGATAACACATTTTAATTATTGCTAAGTAATGCTTACCCTGACCAAGGACTTTTCAATCTCATGCTCTGCCAGTGAGAAAGGGCGCAAGAAGCCAGGAGGAAGCAGAGACAGAACACCTGACCCAAACTAGCCAAAGAGGTGTTCCATACCTCACCATGTCATGCCCAGTATACGAACTGGGAAGAACTGGCTGGGGGCCATCAGTCACTCCTTGGACACTGGTTAGGCATTGCTTAGTGAATAGTGAGCAATTATATTGTACCTTGTTTGTCTTTCTTAGGTTTTATTCCACTCATCTTTTATTTCAGTTGTAAACTGTTCTTATCTCAACCCATGGGGTTTTCCTTTTTCCAATTCTCCTCCCCATCCCACTGGGGCAGTGAGGTGGCGAAGGGAGGGTGAGTGAACAACTGCATGGCACTCAGTTGCCAGCTGGGGTTAAACAATGACAAACACTCAGATTCTCCCCACAGATATTACTTCTCTGAGAAGCCACTCTACAAAAGCTCTGGACATCTCTTTCAATTCAACAAATAAAAAGCTCATAAGGGGATCAGAAAAGAGGCAGTACATTTGGTTTAATGCCTACATGCAAATGGATTTGAACATCTAATATCTACAAGATTTCATACATTTAAATGTAAAAGCCTACATTATCTCTTGAAAAAGAGAAGGCAAGTCATTGAGATCTGCTGGGGATAATCAATAATGTTCTTTCCAAACACTTATCCAAATTCTGCATAAAGATCATTTCTTTAACATAGCAATTCTTTAGCATTGGACAGCTCAGAACTTCAAAGGTCTTTCAGTGTCTTTCAGTATCCCACCAAAGCAGAAATTTAAAGAAAAAAATCAAGTTCAGATACTCTCAAAAGATTTTCAAGCCTTCTGATGAATTTTGAGCTTCTAGAAAAATTGGCAAGCAGGCACATTCCTTAAGTTTTATTTTATGTAAATCAGTTCCCAACTCCATTGCTGAGCTGTGTCCACAAGACACTCATGCTATCAAACTTTATTTCAGTTGTGATCTCCGCAAGATGAAACTAGAGGAGTTTAAAAGTGTGAATACAAGTTAATCTGACACAAGAAATTGGCTGAGAATCAGGCCCAGAGAAATCGTGACACTCTTACTTACATTTTGTCTTACAAACAAATAAAACCAGCTAGATATAAGGGGAATTTTGACTGTTGTAGACCAAGATAAAAAAGAGAGAAATGATTATGTGAGGAGAACAGAAACTGGGCTGAAGAAGATGCGCAGCATTCAAATTTGCTTGTTTTTTCCTGTTTCTGCCTTCCTCCCTTCCCAGCAGGAAATTTTCCCTCTCCCTTAAAACAAAGCTGGGTTGGGGTTTTTTTTCCTTTTTTTTTTTCTTTCTTTTTGGTGATTGCAATAAGACAACTCCAATGAAAGTGGTTGTCATGAGATAATCACACCTCTGGGGGATTACAGGCATCTGGCTATGATTCATAAAATCCCTCAGGACTGATTCCCCCTTTCCCTCCTCCTTAAGATAACCATACCTCCTGCTGTGTTTTATGATTTTAAAAATACAGGTTTTGTAATTATAATGTATAAATATTATTTATCTTGAGTTATTTTGCTTCACTGCATTGTGCATTAAAAAAAATCCAACACACACAAAAAAAATAACATAGGGGGTTTCCTCTCATTTTTGAAAGAATCCTCACTGCCTATAGCAAATAAGTGGCTGCTGAGTTCTTCAGAATTTTTCCTCAGGATCCATCAGAAAGAGGGCTGCATTCCTCTTCCATTGCCTTGCCCTGCCTTGCCTTGCCTTGCCTTGCCTTGCCTTGCCTTGCCCTGCCTTGCCTTGCCTTGCCTTGCCTTCCCTTGCCTTCCCTTGCCTTCCCTTGCCTTCCCTTGCCTTCCCTTGCCTTCCCTT
>JAOEHX010036908.1:4112-18571 GCA_025448015.1 Bolborhynchus lineola
GGTTGCCCAGGGAAGTTGTGAATGCTCCATCACTGGCGGTGTTCAAGGCCAGGTTGGACAGAGCCTTGGGTGGCATGATTTAGTGTGAGATGTCCCTGCCCATGGTAGGGGGGTTGGAACTTGATGATCTTAAGGCCCTTTCCAACCCTAATTATTCTCTGATTCTGTGGTTCTATGATCTGTAGCTTGGTTGGAATGCTGCTTCTGAGTCTCAGAAAAAGAATCCTTTTCAGTTAAACTGGGTCTGAGCAAAAAGCTCTCTTTTTGTTTCTTTGATGTGCATCTGACAGGCATTGGCTTCAAAGCCAAAATAAAGACATAAAAGCTTATTTTGGAATATCTTTTTGGGAGAGGAATTCTTGAAGTAAATATTGGGTAGGGAAAATAATAGTTGCAGCGATTCAGCCAGACTTTACAATCCATAGAGCTTGATGGAGGAAAGTTGGAGGTAGCTCAGACCACTTTGGTGAGTCTGCTTTGAGTAGCTGTAGTTGGTACAGTCACCACGTGTGCTGACTGGTATTCTAGGTATCAAGAAGATGCCTCCATTCTTTTACTATGTGCTGTTGAGTGTGTTTCTGTTACTAATGCTCTTTGACACTGCAGAATTTGTTTCAAACTGGTTTTCTGGACTGCCTTGAACTCAGAGTCTGCAGCCTCAGAAGCTGACTATCTCTTTCCTACAGGGGTGTGTGGAATGGAGTGCAGCCTATTTTGGTGGTTAGTGTGATGCCCACAGTGACATTCTCACACACTATTCTTCTTGTTTTCCCATTACACTCCCAGTCATTCACAAAATCACTTTTACTTTGATGCCAAGCAGAATCCAAAGTATTTTAAAACAATGTTTTAGTGTTTTGGGACCTTAACAGGTGATGAGGAAACCTAGCAGTGTATGTTTGTTTGGCATTTTTACGGCAGGTTTTGTTTGTTTTAGTGAAATGAATCATGTTGTATTTTCTAACAGGAAGGCAGTTTCTATGGATCTTGGTTTTTATAATTCTTATAATAGCATCAAACTGAACATTCTCACAGCAGAGACATCTGTTTTTCACAGTTGCCTTCTGTAGGAAGAGACTTTGTTTTGTTTTGAAATTCTTAGTTCATGTATTTTAGCAGATGATCGTATTTAAGCCAGATTCTGATTGTCATCAGTACATATCAGGAAGTAACACACTTTATTTCTCTTCATCTCTCCCAATTCACATTAGTGTGAAGGAAAACTGAATCTAATGAATTGGCTGTCCTATTTTTGTGTTTAATTATGTTGACAAGAATTATTTTAAGAGAAATGAGACAATGAAATTGCATATAGCTCTGAAAGTTCCAGTATTCTGACAGTTTATCAGGCTTTATTTTGCTGTCTGAAAAAGTGACTAGAAGACTTCATTTTGGGTTGACAAACAGTACAAGGTTTTTTCCAGCCTCATATGTGAAGCCTTCAGCATTTTGACACATTCTTCCAATCTAAAGGTGTATTTTGAAAGCTGTTATAAAAGTTTGTATTTGTTCTCTCTCATGATCAATTCCTTTTGGACTTTATAGATACTCAGGTTTTGGGTTTAGGTGGAAAAAATCCACTTTCCAGGATGTTGCAGGTACTGCAGTATGCTTGCTAAAATGTGTGATTATCCATTGTGCTTCTAAGGTGACAGTATGGAGCAATATGTGAACTCTTACAAATTATGTTCTTAAATCTGTGCAAGCAAATGTTTTGACTTTTGAACTTCTTCGAGGCAAATTTGAGAGTTATACTTGGTTTCAGTGTGTGGAAATGGGTCTATATACCCAACTATATTAGGCTCAAATTGATCTATTTCTCTTTCTTGTTTTATTTAGCTCTTGGAATGGAAATTGATGTCCTTAGTAAATCCTGAAGCTTTTATAGCTCTTGCTTTATCTCAGACAAATTATTGGAAAATGCACACCACCATTGATCTGACTAGAACTAATAGAAGTTTTAAATAGCAAAGAAAATAAGGCCTTTAATGCCAAAAACCTCTTCCTTTCTCCTCCCTTCCCTTCCTTCCTTTCCCAAAACATCAGCAGAAAGAGCTAATAAATGCAATTGATTTATTTTGAAGTGCTGTCTGTCTTTTTCACTTTTCTTCTGAACAGCAAAGTGTCTGAGGCAGCCCTGGCTCCAGAAGTCTGCAAGACAAGCTGTAATATATTTTAGAAAGTCCCTGTTTGATTGCATTTGTCTGCAGGGTGGGGTGGGTGGCAGTTGGGGGTTGTGGAATGGAAGCAGCTTTATCTTTGCTACAATGATGCTTAGCTCCTGAGAACAACCTCACAAGAAAGGAGGGTATTTCTGAACTGGGATTAACAAATCACAAATCTTTCCCTTTGCAGTTATTTCAGCATCTTTGTAGTAAGCCCAAGCAGTGTTGTTTTTCTGCAGCACATAAAATTAACATCCCTTTAGTTGTATATTTTTACTGCAAATGCTGGGGCAGTATAGCAGGATGTAATAAGCCAGTCTGAAGTCTGTGGTTTGAAGAGCTGTCTGCCCCAGACATGTTACCTAGGAGCTGTGATGTTTTGCTTACACAGAGTAAATATTTTAAGCATGAAAGATTTAGTTGGTGGGCTGTGCCATTTCTACAAATACAGGCGTTCCTGTGAACTTGGAAAACTGCACTCATCTTTCTTGGAGTTATCCTCAAATACTTAATTATAGCAGAAAACACTTGGGCCCAAAAGTTAAGATGCTACCATGTTGTGTTTTCATTTCAGTTTGTGTAATACTTTGCTGGAACAACTTTTTCAGGATTTTCTGTGCCAGCTACAGTGGTTAATGGTGCAGTGCAAGCTCTGTATGCGTACTTAAAACAGAATGTAAGAAACCAGTGCCTGGTAGTGATTGCTCTTGGCAATATAAGATCAATAAAGAGCGATGCTTTCCCCTTACTGTGCATTCCAGCTTGAACCTCCGGTGATGTAAAGGATTTCCATGTCAATTACATTGTTAGTAATCATAGGTTACTTATTCTCCATGAATCTATTCAATTTCTCTGTGAATCCATTCATGCTCTTACGCTACATGCTTTTCTGTAGATATGTGTGCCACAATTTAATTGCATGTTGTTTGCAATATTTCCCCCCAATATTGACATAATAGTTTTTTCATATAACATCAACACTTTCTGTACAAGTAGAGCTTTGGGAAGGATGTTTGGCCAGTGTTCTTGCTCATGTGCATGTCTGGAGAGCAGAGGATTAACCTTTCCTTCTCTGATTGCCATGCTTAACATTTTGAATAAATTAATTTTGATGTCATTAGCCCACTTTTCTATGCTTTACTATTCTATAAGCGTTATGAGACAGAGCGAATGACTTGGAGAAATGATGGGGGGACATAGTACTTGTAGGTAAATTGATAAAAACTCAGGTGAATGGTAATGAAGGGGCATTTCCACATGGACTAAAATACTGGGTTTGGGTGGAGGTGTGAGCACTGCATTACTGCCAAATCACTGTGGATTATGGGGGAGGATGTCCTCTGTTGAGAAAATTCCAGGCATGTTATTTCTATGTTGAGACATTTGGGCTGCGTGACATGTGGGTGCTTTTCTTTCTGGCAACATCCTTTAATGCATTTTGAGTGGGGGAAAACCCCTGCACAGGGATTCTACCTGTGACTAATTTTTAAAGGACAATCACAGTGGAACTTTTCTGTCCTCACAAATCTTGACTAGGAAAGGGGATAATATATTATAAATGTTTTCTAAGATTAAGCTTGTTCATGTGTTACCTATAATATGTGTGCCTGGCTTATGTGCCATATTTAATTGCAGCACTTGGAATGGATTTCAGGATGCCATATTTCCAGTGTCGAGTGGGTTACATTTTCTTTTTGTTAAAAAAGAGAAAATCCTGGGAGTTGGATCTTGGCTTTAAGAGGATCAGCTGTATTTTTCCTGCACTGCAAGTTTCTCCCAAGGTGGCTCATTTTATTTATCCTTTATTCAATTTTCAGTAGAAACTTAGTCAAATGCAGCCAGAAAAGTGAGGCCAAAAGTTGCTAAGGAGATTTTATGGATATTTGATAAGATACTGGAAGGTATGTGTGGATTGGCTTTAGCGAAGAATAGCTACTGGGTGTGAAGTCTCTAAACGTGTTAGAAAAATAAGATACAAGATTTGATAGATTTGCTTTCCTGGAAGCAGTTATTTTGAAGAGATAATTTTTCTGATGGAAAGACATTTTTATATTGTCTGAAATGGAAGGGTTGAGGAGAAGGCAGTATATAGCAAGGGTGATCACTGCATATCTCTGATTAGGGAAAGCACTGATCCTTAAATATAATGACTGTGAGCCTGGACAGAACCTGATTTGTGATCCCAAGGAACCGGGAAAGATTAGAAAAGAAAGGTTTATTATTCTTCTTTATAAGTATTAACTGTAAAGCTAGCACATATGTTAGCACAAACATGCTCAGATTAACTATATGCTGACAATCATTGAGACAGTACAACTTCAGAGCAACACATAGCCTGTCTTCCCCTTTTTGTAGATGTATGTGGCTTTTCTCAGGTGTTTTTGCCCATGACTGAAATGAAAAGATGCATAATCTTTGCTGCTGAAATGCCTAGATATTGATTAGACAATGGATCAGAATGTAATCATGCTCTACTGAGCTATATCATAGGAATAGTACAAGAAAATTAAGTCTTAATTTTCCTACAGGTTTGTTAAAAGTCTTATTTACTACTTTATTTACTTATTAAAATCTATTTAAAATTGCCTTTTTTAAAATATATATGGACTTTTTTCCTGTTTTATAAATTAAGGTTTTTTTAACCATATTTGACACTGTGCTTCAACCTGTGCCTGAATAGCTCTAGTTTCCTAATGAGAAGTCTGTATTAATTTTGTAGTTAATATAAAAACAAAATCTTCTTTCTCTTAATACAAGGCTGGTCGATGAGTCTTGTTTGAGTTATTACTCTTAATTGCCAACTTGTTTTCTTTCAGAGCACCTTTGGTTTTATTGCCACTGCAGTAATAATTTCTTACCTCCTTTTTCACCCAGATATGAATGTGATTCATATGACACTACTGCGAATTATTCAGTGATGTGTAACTTGCACCATTCTGTACCTTGTTTCTGCCTCCTCTGCCTAGAGGCTTCCCAAGGGTCTTGTTAGAATTTTCCAATTCAGTAACATTAGTGTGTGGTGTACAATTACCAGTCCTTGGTCTCCTCTTTATTGAAGGAGGTTTGCTGTCTACCCTTCTGGGTCCTGGGGTCTTGAGGAACCTATTTCCCTGATATTTTTTCTTCTGTCTAAATAATGGCTTGTATTAAATGTAGGTGCAAAGGAGAAATGAAATTGTTGTGAGAGAAAACTGGCCTGTTACAGCCCCTGATCTTTGCTGGAAGTCAAATACTGCAGAATAGACCAAATCAAAGCTCTGGGAGGTGAGATATGGAGAGAAGACCTTGCCTAGCTTATAAGATATCAAGAGAAGTAAACAAATGTGTTCCATTTTCCTTGCTATTGAAAGCCAGAATGTCCTCTTTCCATTAAGAGTGTTTTGCTATTCTTTCAGAAATCTCTTTTAATTAAAGCTGTATAATATGTTTTCAAGGATATGAAAGAAATAATTCACCATGGCTCCAGCAGCTACTGTTGCTTTCTGATGAGGAAAAGCAAATATTTCTTATCACTTGGAGAGCAGCAATAGTTAGAAATAGGCTGTAGTTAAGTAATCAATTCAACTTTCTCTGAGCACTTCCAAAATACTATTGGCTATTTTGCTCCTTTGTTCACTGGTGTGCTGATATTGTACTAAGGTGTCACAGTCCCTCCCTGTGCTGGGATGTTTCAGGCAGTAACTCTCCAGCCCATAAACTAGTAGAGGCTTAACTGAACCCTTTTAAAGGTTTCTGGCCTACTACAGTAGTGTTTGCAATATCATCACAGCAGTCAGAGCACAGAGTAAGAGCCAGGATTACTGTTAACTCCCCTGCTCATTTAGCTGCTCACTAGCCTCTAGAAGTGGTTTCAGTGGGGTTTTTATCTCAAGAATTAATACAGTCCAGGTTCTGCAGTGTCAGATGGATGAAGAAGAATATTTTAAGTGCTTTCTGTACTAACACAGGACTTGCTTTTAGTAATTCTTGGCTAGTCCTTGTCCCAGAAAGAGCAGGAGGTGAAGTGAGGCCACTGCCCCAGCGACCCTGGTACTGAAGAATTTCATGTGTGCTCCTCAGAAGTATAGCAGGGTGGTAACTCCCACCCATGCTGCTCCAAGACCTTGGATTGCCTCTACAGGCCTCTACTTGAATTGTTTTTCTCCTTACCTCACCTTCACAGCCCGACCTGTAATCTCTGCTTTTTGGCAATTATCTTAGTCATACAATGTAGGTTCATCATAGGGAAAAATTGCCTGAGAAGAGAGGTGAACCACTAAATGTGACAGTGCTGGGAAGTCAAACAGAAAGAACCTTTTTGCATTGCAAAAGGTGATGTTCTTGTAAAAGGCTTCAGTCTGTTTTTTGTTAAATATTTCTTTGAAGAGCTGTCAGTCTCATTCACTTCCTCACTGCTTACAAAAAAAGGAGCAATGACAGCAGTGGCTCCAGGTGTCTGTCAGAGGAGCAATAAAAGTTTCAACTATACCCAGTGTGATTGTGTTTGATAAGTAAAGCCAGACAGATGCTAATTTCAAATCTTGACTTTCAAGTAGACACCTCTATACATCAGGTTAAGGAAATGAGAGGTATATGTGGCCTACAGAAATGAGTCACAGAGTTTCTATGTGATTAAAAGTATTAGATTAATCTTTCATTTCATAGTGCTGATCAGAATTCCTATCAATAAGGCATGTGCATTTATTTTGTGTAGGGGCTGCAGTTTTACTATCTCCCTATTGCAGTTTTACTGTCTCCCTTCAGACCAGAGATGCTGGAAATGAGCTGAATGTGATTCACTGTATGTAGGATGGCTATCTTTGAAATAGTGCCAAGAGCAGGGTATAGCTGGTATCATCTCCCATTTAAAGACCCGGTAGTCAGTGGGGTTAAAGTAGACATAATCCAGGCTACTGTGTCTTTTTCTCTATTTTGCTTCTCTTGTTCCTGCTAATTCCCACCTTTATGCTTTATTTTTAACTTGCATTTTAGATATGTTCTGAAGCTACTTTTGTCAGAATTATTGCTTTCATTGTGTAAAGGTTAGAGGTTTGCACAGGACTGAGCAGCAATCCCCAGCTGTTGCTTTCCCTTCAGTCCTCCAGGAAAACATGTACTTGGAATTGATGAAGGACTGCTGGACCAAGTAGATTCAACAAGTGTATGGTGTGAATATGGCAGCAAGCTTAACATTTGAGATACCCCATTTGTTATGCAAGTAGTGAACAATTTAGGAACATCTCCAAGTGACAGAAAGAACTGGCCTTCAAGTTCTCAGTGGACCACTGTTAATGGTGAAAAGCAATGCAAGTAAAATGTCTCAACACATAAGTAAGCAGTTTACATGTAACTAAATAAAGTGATTTGGTTAGTTTTAAGGGTATTAAAAATTAGATATGAGAGCAATATTTTTTCTAGACTGTACACTTATCTTCCTGCACTAGGTGAACTGAAATTATTCTCAATATGCTATTCAATATTATACTCAATATGCTATGCTGTGTCATGTAATTGAATGGAAATTTAAAGCTGATAACTGGCAATTAGATTGATTTCCTTTTTGTTCCTTGGATATTCTTCAAAATGGCAGTGCTCATGGTAAATATCACTTTATCAACCAGTCACACAACACCTTATTTCCAGTTACAAAACACCATGAAAGTATTCAGAGAAGCAGGTAAAAGCTCAGAAGACTTGTTAGCATAGACAACTGCAATGCCATCACCATCAAAATTATCATAGAATCATAGACTAGTTAGGGTCGGAAAGGACCTTAATATCATCTAGTTCCAACCCCCTTGCCATGGGCAGGGACACCTCCCACTAAACCATGCCACCTAAGGCTCTGTCCAACCTGGCCTTGAACACTGCCAGCTGAATTCATTACATAGTCTGGGTACTTTAATTAGTTTGCTGGTGAAATAAATGGGGACATATATAGCAGGAGATGAGTATCCGTTACACCCTGACAGGTATTGTGGGCTTGACAATGAATAATGAAAAAAATGGCAGTAATTAAAACATGTTTACTTAAAATGACAATTACTTGAAATATGGTTGCATGGTAAAGACCTCATTATGGTCTGAACTCAGTATAGAAAAGTGATACTTATGTCAAGGGGTAATTAATTTGCTCTGGTAGGTGAGTGATAGGTCACTAGTGGTTCTGTCTCACCTTGCTTGGTGGTTCGAGTAGTGGGGATAGTACTGTACTTGAACTCTTGTCTGCTTTGAGGTTCAACCTGATAGTTGTATTTCTGCTTTTAAGTGAAAGTTTCTTTATATATTTTAATTGAAAACATGGTCAAGTCTGGAAAAGTATCTGGACTTCAAGTAACGTGTTCTCTTGTATAATTTGGATTTCCTATAGCTGAAATAGTTGTTGCAGCATATTTGCATCTTTTATCTTGCCAGGATTTTTTTGGCAGTGTGGAACTAAGAATTGTAATTGAACTATTACAAACAATTTCAGGAGAGCAAGGGTTTGAGAGATGTAAAAAAACATTCAAGAAAGGCAGTTGATATATTTTATCTTCCCTTGATAGACAATTCAGATTACGCTTGCACTCAGAGAGGAGTTTCTATGAACTCAAAGTACTTTAAGTTTTGGTGGGGATTGTGGAATCACTGAACGTGTAACACTTCACAATGATCTAAGGGTCTAAAGGATGATTAAGTTCTTTTAAGAGATCAAACGTCAGATGCTGCTGAGGTGGCCATCAATCTTGAACATTTTCAGAGCCTTGTCTAAGGAGGTAAAACAGATTTATATTTGTGAAGAAAAGCTGAAGATTTAAACTATTTTTAAACGCACTTTTTTTTCTGTCAATTTGTTTTATTTTCCCTTGAGTAGCAGGTGCTTAAAAGAGCATAAAAAAAGGCAGAAGGCCACTTCATTCCTCCTTTTTTTGATTTCCCTGCCTGCCATCCAGTGTAGTAATATTCTGCTGGAGTTCAACTCTTCTTGTCTACAAAAGGTTGGCTATGTGCAAAAATTGAACCTTATTAAGAATTTCTCAAAGATTTTTATTTGCTATCACATTTGCCATACACTGTATAATACAATGCAGTACAATAATAATATACACATTACAAAGCACAACAAAACATAGAGCAGTAATTGTATAATGTTCATGTATTTAAAATTCTGGAGACTCTGCAAAAAGTTAATGCAGTTGATGTCACATTGCAATACATTGACTTAGTTTGACAGATGTGCCTATGTGACCAGGAGTTGTGTCATCTCAGTGATAAATCCTGACAACAAATTTAATTGGGGAAATAATCTCAGTAAAATATTTTTTTTAGTCATTTAAATTTAAGCATGTTTTTAAAAACAGTATTTGGTGCTGAAATAATATGTCCTCCATACCAAATGATTGATAACTTATTTTTCAATACCTCTCAGATATAAAAGATGCTGAGATGCCAACCTGGTATCAGAAGCATCTCTCTTGTTCCATGTGTGGCATTGTCTAATTTCTCTTGTATGTATTAATTGTTAATCAGTCACAGTAGTGTGAAGTCTGATAAATTGTGCTTTCACTGCTTCAGTGAAGAACTAACAGAGCCTTTTAATATATCTTGGGAATGTAAGAATTGCTTTGCAGTACCATGCTAGTAGTCTATCTTATCCATTATCCTGTTTCTCTAACAGTGTTGAAAATCAAATGCTGAAAGGAAAATGAAACAATTCACTTACTATAGCATTATAGATTGACGTGGTTCTTGCTAGAGGTTGGAAAGAAAAATTTGAACATCATGGCTGGCTCACAGCCTTTAAAATATGTGCGCATTCATTTCTCCCTCTTTTTCCTGGCATGTAAGCTTTAGAAATATATAATCTTTTTTTTGTTTCTATCAAGTTGCTGCAGCAAAATGTTGAGACCGTATCTTCTACAGGCTTTTTATGCCATGGGTGAGGGGAGGGGGAATGGGTGTCAGGGGAAGTTCTCTTCTAACAATTTAAACTGCACTCTTCTTTAATCAGAAGAATGCATTAAGAATAGCTGTCATCTTATGACCTCGCACTTTTATCTTAAGTAGTGTCATGTTAATTAAAGTCTGTTCTATTTTAGACACATTTTGACCGAAGATCATACTTTACTTCTCATCCATCAGTACTTATTGTCCTTAATAGTCTTTTGTATGGGACTTTAAGGCAAAAATGTATTGTCAGATAACGATTTCAAACAGTCTTCCTTCTTTCCATCTGCCTTTTTTTTTTTTTTTCCTATCATGGGAATAACTGTAACTTGATAAACAGATGTAATTCCATCCATAGCATGACTTCCATAAATACAGTTCTGACTTTTTCTGTTCAGGCTTTTGTTTGCTGGCTTCCTGCTCTGCTTTTCCAATGTTGCAGGGAAGACAGCCATTTCCTTCAAATTCTGTGCCATCTGAAGCAACCCCTAACTCTCAAATTGAAAGACAAAATTGATCCCAGGATAACAGATAACAGTCTTCCTTTCCAGGTCTCTGACACTAACTGTAGAAATGGAGGTGGAAGGATCTTGTCACCTTTTCTCTTCTGTGAGGTGTACAAAATACAGGGTAAGGACAGGGGAAAACCAAAGCTGCTGGAAACAGAAGTCATACTTTCAGTTCCAGAATATGGATTGTGAATGTCAAGTGTTTCGTAAATTGTATAATTTCGGATAAACTTCAATATCAGCTTTTCCACCAGTGTCAGACTATTCTTTACTAATATTTGTAACAGTAGATTGTTCTTTCTGTGTATGTTTTTAAAGGATGAAGAAAAGATAACATACATGTAATTCCTATTCTGGAAATAATTTTGGCCCTGTATAGAACATGTCATTTTGTTGTATTTTATTCTGTGATTTTGAAAAACAGCTTTCTTACTATATGATTGTTTCTTTGATAGAATTGTACACTTTCTACCTGAAAGTGTCACATTTAGTATAGACAAAGCTCACTGTACTAACATAGACAAAGTAACAATATTTTGATCTTAATATAATGACAGGCATTCTGGACAGTTTATTGCTGGTATAGATCTCTTTGATCCAGCTCACAGTGAATTTTCTAATACATTGTGTAATTTACAGCTAATATGTTCAGTCTGAGCAAAGAGTGAGCATCCTGTGGTTAGTACTGACCCTATTTCTCTATTCACTCCTATTGATTCAAGTTATTTAGTCCTGAGATTTTGAATTCCCAGAGCTACTCCTTGAACTGCTATTGAAGAATAGGGTGGATTTGCCTTGGAAATCTTGGAATTCCTTAAATACCCATTAGCTTTAAGTTTATCCTCATTTTACTTAGGCACATATACACACAAGGAGTAATCAATTCACTTTCAGGTTACATTTCTGGATCACATCTATCTATAAGGACATCCTTACAGAAAGCAAATACTTGTTATTATCTTAGTAGTTCCCCACTAAGGTCTGATTGATTGGCTTTGTAGTCCTCAAGTCTACATTTTGGAAGCTTTTATCCTATTAGAAATCATTTACTTTCCTGAATGGCAGTACTAGATGGCATATGGCTTAATTCCCATTTCATGAATGGGAAGACTGTCCTGGATGAAAGTGAAATAATTTTTTTGACATGCAAAAATGTCCTGAATAGGAGATTTATCGGCAATGGTTTTGTGATTCTTTTTGGTTTAATTCCTTGTTTTGCGTTGGGTTGTTGGGGTTTTTTTCCCCTCACTGAGGAGTAAAACAATTCTTCATGACAATTCTAAGAACTGATAAAATTTGGGAGCTTGATCTGATATGAAAAAGAGCCATATCTTTCCTTTAACATCTTTCTTACTGATAAATAAAAAAATTCCAGTGTAGGCAAAATCAGACATTTGGTCCAAAGTAAAAAGTAAAATCTTGCTGTTTCCAGGGGGATTCTTCATTTCCACAGCCAGAGAATGGCTTTTGGGAGAGAGAAAGGAAAGCTGGAAGCATTAAGCCTGTGTTTTCATGAAACCAGAAAGGAAATTTGAGATAAAATTGGCACAAAACATGATTTTCGTTTACCGGTTTTAAAGGATTTTAAGGCTTGACTTTTTTTTTCCCATTAGCTTTGCAAGCCATTTAAATTTCTTACTTGAATAAAGACTCTCAGGGGCATATATGGGTCTCAGGCTGTGTTTGAGATTCCCACTGAGAGCAGTGGGAGATCTGTGTGTGAGCCAGCAGTGGTTTATGGCCCATAGTTATTCTGTGCCTTAAAGGCACCATACACTTCTGCTACTTCACATTTAATTTACATATTCATAGTACATAGGTTTACCCAATTATTTCCCATAATAGTTTTTCAGAACATGCAGGAAAGGAGACTAGCTGCTGTCATAGTGCCCTATTGACCAGATCTACAGAGTGACTTGGACCTTTTGATGCTGAATGGTCTCATTCATAATTAGCCTTTGGACATGATGCTAAGTTAATGTTCAGGCTCCTACAGTGTAATGTGTGGGAGAGTGGGATATAACAGCCACTATCTTTCTGACCTGAGCTTATTCATACTGAACACTGAAGAAAAAGTGTTGTTTAAATCCTGCTCTAAGCACTTAAACATTATCTCCAGTGTGGGGTAATAATGCATTTCTGACAGAGAACCACAGACCAATACCTCTTGATGTTAGGTACCTGTCTCATCAAAAGCTGAACTGGGAATACCTCTTTTTTAGAAAGCAAACTTGAAAGGGGAATAGTGGTACCTTCTCCACACTATAGATGAGGCTCCTTTGGGATGTCAGGCTGGTCCATCCTCAGCTCTTGTGTCTTAGGTAAGTTCTTTGTCTCATAGGGCAGCCTCTGTTCTGCCCCAAAGACATACTTCCCCCTTTTATGTGAGTCTGTGCCTTTTGCAAAGAAAAAAAGAAGTGAGGATGTGTTTATACATTTATAAGTATTTTCAAGCTTCAGTTAAGCAGAGGGAAGGAAGGGGGAGCTTGATGATGAAATCTGGAGATTAAAGAAATCAGTTATAGGCAGGAATTCCAAGGATCCAGACTCCACTCCAAGGACTGCCTCTGCATTTTACATTAAATGAGCACTGCAGAAAATGAAACTTCAAGTGATATTGCCTGTAACAGCAGCATATGCTTTTGCTGATTCACAGAGATTTGACTGATAGGTTTTAAAATTGCTTAGAGGTAGCAAAATCCACATGGAGTAGTAGCTCAATGTTTATTAAAAAGGAACTGGTGGCCTGTTTCACAAGATGGACTCCTGGCTCTGCAAGTATCATTCAAAACTGGTCTAAAGTTATAAATTGCCATCTTTATACATGGCACTGATGTAGAGAGATCCAAATCATCACACTCAAATATCTTGTTTTTGTTTGCTTGCAGCTCTTACACACCTTAACTTTAAGGCTAAATTTAATCACACATAATACAGACACGGTTTAGATCTTAGGCTGAATAGTTTCAGTGCGCGTTTACCCTTTTTTCTTTGTGATTTTATTGCAAAATTTAGGCAGTTATTAATCTATTTCCAAAAAGAATATAAAGGAAAATGTTTGTTTTTAAAATGTTCTAGTGGTGTTTCCTTTGGAAATTTTTTCTAGGCTCTGTGGAATTCTGATGCCAAGCTGTGTCAGCATCTCCTAAGGGACAGTGTCTGGGGACAGTCTTTACTTCAAGCATGCAAACTGCTCATTCTACTTGAAAAAAAAGATGCAAAAAGAGGAAGAGAAAGAGAAAGCATTGAAATTAAGTGCAAGAGGAGCTGAAAACCCAATCCATACTTCACTCCATGCCTTTGGCTTAATAGGTGGGAAGAGCTTTTCTCATGGGTGGAAAAGCTAGAGTAGCAAAACACCACACATCAGAAGCTTGCTTTAATTTTCATGCAGTTCTAGTTTTTTGTTTGTTTGTTTGTTTTTTGTTGTTGTCACATTTCTCTGCTATTTCTGTGTTTTTTCAACTTCTCCTAATAAAATAACTATAAGACCCCAAATGATGCTTCTATGTACAGTCGCTTCTATAAAAAACACCAAAAGCTGGTTAATGGATTTAGCTGTAAAAATCACAGAAAACAGGAGTATTGATAGGCAGACCTGCTGGAGAGTTTGTTAAGTAATAATGGAAAATTACAGACAACAAGGTAGAATTAAATCAAGCTTTGGGCAGAATTCTTTTAACCTTTCTGTGAAATTGCACTGAATTGCTCCAGACAGCAGCAGCAATGCTTCAGACCCTGTTGAGTTTTGAGGTTTTTTTAAACATAGTTCTAAAAGCTAGCAGTGAAGTTTTCTGCAGACAAATAATGGATATACTGTTCTTTAAACAGATTACTAACGCATTTAAACAACGGCTGTAAATTCCCCACTCCCCCCCCC
>JAOEHX010036911.1:0-19624 GCA_025448015.1 Bolborhynchus lineola
GATGGAGGGATGCTGGGGGACTAAAGAGGGAGGCCGCGGGGGTAAGGAGAGATGCTAGGGGCTAAAGAGGGATGCTGGGGGTGCTCCCCATCCTTGGGGACCCAGCAGATGTGGGGGCCCATGTCTGGGATGTCTCCATCACCTCTTTGCTTTGGGGATGGATTCATTCCTTGCCTTGTGTGCTGGGCTTGGCTGGGGAGGGTGGTTTGCTGCAGTCTGAGGCACTTTGGGCTGGGGAGGGATGGAGCAGGGGACAGGGACCGCGGAGCCAGGTCAGGCCTGGAGCTGCGCTTTGCAGTCTGCGCAGCTCCTGCAGTGTCAAAGCATCCAAAGCATTCATCAAGAGCCCCATCAGAAGGCCCGGGAGGGAATTAGCAGCTTTTCATTCATCGGCTGGTTCAGATGCTGAGCAGCTCCTGGGCCACTGCTGAAGGAGGCAGCGATGACTGCGATGGTTTGTGCGGTTTGTCTTTGGTGGTGATGCTCCTGGAGGGCTCATGGCATAGGGATGGACAGAGACGGCTTTAATGCGCTATAACAGCTCGGGGTCCTGCGCTTTGTTCCTCATGGGATGCATCAGCCTCTGCCTGGAGGGTGTTTCCATCCCTGTGATGGTTCCCCAAAGCCAAGGCAGGGCAGGGGCACGAGTGTGACACCCAGGACATGGGCTTTAAACACCTTCCCAAGGTGACACCAGCCCCCCCGGCCCGGAGCAAGGCACTGAGTCTCTGCTGTGCTCATCTCTGACGCAGTCCTGCTGCCCAGCGCGCCCGGCGGGAGGGAAACGTCAGGTCAGGAAGTGCAAAACAGCTTTTAAGTATGGATGAGGAGGGTTCACCCCTTTGCTTGGCTCCCAGCACAGCCAGAGACCCCCCGTGCTCCTTTAACAAAGGGTTATCCACTGAAGACTCATTGTCCTGGCAGGTTCCAGCAAATGCATCCCCTCGGCTCAGCTCCGGCATTTCAGCTCCCTCTTTCCAGCTGGAATGTTAAAAATAAACCCAGCAGGTGCATCAAATACATAGGAAGCCTTTAAAGGGCTTTCCTGTCCATCCAGTTGTTGCTGTTCCACGGATGGAGGTGCCAAACTTGGGGAAACTGAGGCAGGGAGGGCACATTGGATGGGAGAGCATCACCTATGCGAGAGGACCGCACATGCAGGAGGTGGAGTGATGGCTCCTGCAAGTCCCGAGCCCTATCTCTGATGCTGCTCAAGAACAAGGGAATCCTCTTTGTACCCTGAGTTTTCTCCATGCCCCTTTATTATGGGTAAAGTTCTGCTTTCCTCCTCCTCTTAGGAAGCTCTCTCTGGCATCAACGTAGCTTGTATTTTCTCCCTTGGGTAACAGTGGGATGCTGCTTCTCCCACTGCATCCAAAAAGGAGGAAAGAAGTTAAATCAAACTGAGGTGAGAAGAGTGATGCTGAGGCTGTCAAAGAGGAAACTTCATCCTTGACATGGTGTCCATCCGAGCAGATACAGAGGAGGAGCTGCTCATGGCAGTGCTGTGATTTACTCAGAGGCTGCAAACTCCACATGGCATATTTCACCATGGGAAGAACCTCTTCCCTCTGGAACTGATCATTATAATGCCCCATGGCTTTGGGTGCTGCTTGCTCTCTTTCCTCCCCGTACTACACAAGCAGGTATTTCACTTGCACAGAGTTTTGCTTTTAAAGCCAATTCTGCTCAGACCTGGAGCTGAGCATCAGTGATCAGTCCTGTGGGGATGGGCAGTGACTGAAATGCCACCGTGGGTGCTTCATCCCGGTCTCATCCCTGTCCATGACCCTAACACCCTGGATGGTACCTGCAGGCAGGGACACAGCACACATGCAGGCACCTTTTATCTCCATCCTTTTGCCTGCTTTTCCACATTCTCCCCAAAAGCAATGTCAATGGAGCATCACATCCCCAGATGCTCAAGAAGAACCAAAATGACTCCTAAAAAGTACTTTAGGAAAAGCCTAAAAAGAGCAGGATGCATAAGAGGAGCTGGGATTTTCCTGGTGGAAGACAGGAATTAGGAGATGGGATCTAGGCTGGATGTCCAGAAAACCACATGCAAAAAGAGCAGGGCTGTGTTTGCACCTATGGGTGCTGCAGGAGGGCTTCACCCCATCTTAACCTTGTGGTTGTGCTCAGAGGCTTTCTGACCACTTGTGTTTCTCCTTGCATCTTGCTTTGCTTTCTGTAGGTCTGAGATGCTTTGGGGCTGGCAAGAAAGGGAGAGAATGGACCAAATGCTCTGCAAGCAGCAGCCCAACCACGCCGGTACCCACCGAGCTGTGGGTCCAGGCTGCTCCCCCCGTCCAGCTCCCTGGAGATCACCTTTTCCCTTCCCTCCACTGACAGCTCCAGGTCAATCAGCCTTGAAGAGGAAAAGAGCTGATGTGTGTGGTTTGTGCTTTCCCCACGTCAACACATCCCCGTGTTTTCATACCTTGCAGGAAAGAACAAAGCTCATCCCTCAGGGGAGCTCAAATTAGATGAGGCTCTTCTCTGCCTCCTCATTATGCATGATTGAATGGCGAGAAGGGGGGGTAAGGGGGTGTTTGCAGCATCAGTTCTTTGCTGTTGTGTGCAGGGTACCTGGGAGATGGCCGGGCTGGGAGCTGGGGCAGGAAGTGGGGTGGGAAATCTCTGCTCTGCACTTTACAGCCATCCCTTCCCTGCAGGAGTGATGCCACCAAGATGTTTTCCATGTCCCCAGGACACAAGGGAGACTGTGCCCTCACTGGGCTTAAGCTGGTGATGGCGCCCAGAGCCCCCTGCTCCCACCCAGGACTGAGCTCCTTACAGATACAGGTTGGACGCATCATCTGGTTCATCCTGTGCCTTTTCATCCCTAATTATCCTATTTGAGGGGTTCCAAAACCCTTTTCCTTTGTTTGTGGCTGGAACAGCAAATGTCTCACCATGCCCCATCCCTGAGGGACTGGATCCCAAGGGAGCCTTCTTTTGTCTGGATGCTTGTCTATTTAGGTATTTTCACCACCCCCTCCTGGTCTCTGGCTGGCAATGGAGCATTGATTGGGAACTGGCACATCCCTCTGGATTTCAGGGAGCTGTGAGCCTGGATGTGTCCCCCATCCCTTTCCCAGCTGGCTCTCAAAGGTGGCATCACTGCTTTCCATCAGGAGCATTAACAACGTGTGAGTCATCCTGTAAATGAACCATCTTGGAGGGGGGGGCATCAAAGCTGGGTGCTGCTGCTCCGAGCTGGAGCTGTGCTGGAAAAGGAAAGCTTTGAGCTGCTGGTAGAGGGAAGTGATATGAATATGAGCCCTGGGCTCCCCAAAGGGGAGGGGAAGGCTTTTCCCAGGCAGGGAGCAGGTTCCTTCAGGCTGGGACATGAGGACCATGTGTCCTGGTGTATGGGGCTGGTTGTGACATGCTGGAGGGACAAGGTTCCATCCATATGTGTGCATGTACAAACACACATGTTGCACCACCAAGGGACAGGGAGGAGGTTTATGGCTGGTTTCCTAAGGGAATAAGGTTTGTTTGCATCTCCCATGAGTGACAGAGGATCTCATACAATCCCAAACTGATTTGGGTTGGAAGGGACCTTTTAAAGCTCATCCAATGCCAAGCTCCTGCTGTGGGCAGGGACACCTTTCACTAGAGCAGGTTGCTCCAATCCTCACCCGTTTGCCAGCACCTGTTGCTGAACCAACAGGGCAGAGGTCAGTTAGACCCAGGCCATGCTTATGGAGCAGAGGGGGATGCTCCTGCCATGCCCCAACGTCCCCACAGCCACGGATGTCCCATCACTGGCACATCCACCATGGAGCCAGTGCCAGGGAAGGATGGTTACTTGGATTCACCTCCTCCAAGGGCTCCAGGGCTGCTGGGCAGGAAGATGTTGTCATCTTTGATGCTGTGAATCCAGGTCAGTGCTGACCCAGTTGCAATCCCTTTGGCTCTCTGTGCCCAACCCTGGTGCACAATCCAGTTCTTCTCCCCTTTGGTGCCTTTTCCTCCAGGCACAGAGCTCAATTCTCCCCTCTACGTGTTCATGCTCCTCCTTCAGGATGGGGTAGGAGATGAGACCTCCTCTGGGTGGGAAAGCACAAGCTTGTGTTTGGGCTGCAGGATGGAGGTTTGGGTGGCTGAGCCGTGGGGCAGAGCTGCTGCTGCCTTCCTGCTCCATTGGCCATCACTGGGAGCATCCAGAGACCATGGGGATAGCACAGCTCTTCTGTGGCCATGGTGTTATCCAGGGAAAAGTAAGTGGCACTGGGGAAAGCAGTGGGAATCCCAGTGAGGGCTGGGCTGGGGAGGCTTTGGAGGGGTGATTCTGTCTTTACGAGCAAAGAGGAAATACCCATGCACATCCAAGCTGCGATGGCTTAAACTGCAACTTGAATCCCATCAGTAATGGGTCTTGGAGGAAACCTCTGGTGCTGTGAGCACCTGGTGAATGAGCACCCACCAAAGCCCTAAGGCAATGCTGAGCGCCCCTAAATGGATGCTTTGGCCATCCTGAGGGTGGGCTGGCAGCATCGCCTGAGAGGCACAAGAATCCCCCCTTTATCCCCCTGCCTGCTCCCATCTGGAGCCATCTCAGCCCAGAACCAAGCTCTGAGCCACATCCCCGTCCCCTTCCTGCACACCACAGCCTTGGGAAGACATTTGCAGGGCAGGTTTCTCCTCTGGTTATCAGGTCAGGACTGGTTTTCTTCCTGGAGAACCCGTTCATGGCTGCAAACCTGCAGGTCTCAGCTGGCCTGGCCCTGGGGAGCTGCGGCCCAGCCCGGCCCAGCCGGTGGTTAAAGGAAGAATAACGGAGGCTGAATTGAAAGCAGAGGTTTAATGACTGGAAGAGCTCTTCCATGTCTGCTGCATGGCTAAATATAGAGATGTGTTTGCTAAACACAAGATGCCAGCATCCCTGCTCCGAGCCCGGCGGAGCGGCTGAGAGCCAAACACAAGGATTTAGAAGCAATATTGAATGACCAATGCCTATGGAAGCCTTTGGGCTGAAGGAAGCGCTCTGCTTTATAGGGGAGAGGAAAACTGGAAACAGAGGTGGGGGTCCCTCTTCCCAAGGTTTTGGCTGCAGCAGTGTTGGGAGAAGGATGTGTTTGATGTGTAAATCCCTTCTCACTCCCTGGTTCCAGAAGCGGCCCTGTTTGGGTCCTGTGCAAACACAGTTGTGCCTCTCCCACAGCGCAGGTGGGCACAAAGCTTGGTCAGAAGTCCCTGTGGACCCTCCAGTCCCTATCAAGGCAGCAAAACACACATGTCCATCTGGATGGGTGACTGGGAGCAGCATCGCAAAGGGTGAAGGGAGGCCACATCTGCCCATACCCACCCTCGTGGCATTGCTCCAATGCACTTCCCAATCCCAGAATGGCTTTTCCCCATCCTCCTCCTGCCCACAAAAAGATACCAGCAATGAGGGGAAAGAAAACTAATTAATAATTATGCTCTGCTAATGACTTGAAATGTTCCTAGGCTAAGTGCTCCCATTTCACTCCTAATTTCCACTCCTCCTCCACCCAACAGCAAACCTCCACCCCCAAGGCTATGGAATGAAGCTGCGGGTGGATGGCAAAGGGACGCACACTTTCTCCCTTGCTGTAGCAAAGACATCTTAGAAGCGAAGCAATTTTCCCTCTCCCTTTGTGCTTCTACCTTCCTCTGTACCCGAGCGCAGCCGGGATCCTCAGAGGGCCTGGATGACTCACCACAGCTGCAATGGAAGGGCATTAGCACATGATTCCTCCCCGGGCTCTGCATCTCCTGTCACCAGGAGCTTTTCCTGTTCCACTGAAGGAAATATCACCTTTTTACCTGCAAAACAGTGGGGCAGAGGGAGCAGAGCCCCTTGGCGGGCAGGACAACCTGATGGAGACGGGGGCTGGACCAGCATGGGGATGCAGGGACAGAAGGGATGCTGAGCACCACAGCAGCATGACATTCACATCCCCAACACCGAGTTCTTGATCAACTGAAGGAGGTCCCTCCTCAGGGTGACCAAAGCAGCTTTGGTCACCCCTTTTGCTGCAATCCCAGCCCGGTGGCGCTGTGGTTGAACACTCACTGCCTGCACTGCAGAGTGCAGTGAGAATTCGCTTCCCTGATGGTGTCTGACCCTGCCAGACTGTGTGTAATGCGGTGGCACCACTCCTGGGTCACCCCTTCCTTCCAGGACAAGCTATTTATACTTTCACTTTGGAAAGACAAGGCGGCTTCTTGGGAGGACGTGGCCTTTGGTGCCAGCTGCTTCCTGAACCCAGGACACAGGGACCTTGGAGAAAGGAGGTGAGGCAGAGCCAGGGCACAACCCAACCTCCCATCCTGGGCATGTTTTGCCTAAGGAGCTCATCAAACAGGGTCCGCATGTGGCTGGGAAATGTTGGGATGGTGGGAAGGGGATGGAAAAACACTTTGGGGATGTTGCAGATGCACAAAGAGCATTTCCATGTGGGATGCACAAGGGCATCCTCAGCCCACCCTGGCTGCCCTGCCAGCACCTGAACCTGGCCTAAACCATGCTAATCCAGACAGCAAAGGGCTCCTGCTCACCAGCCCTTTCCCCCGGGCACTTGGCACTTCGTTTTATCACTCCAGATTAAGCTGCTGCTCCTAACTGCCGAGTGCTTCTGGGCAGGGAGAACAAGTGTCAGGGGAAAAGCCAATGTGGCATTTCTTGTCATCTCCATAGTATTTAGGTCACCTTCCTGACGCAGATGGGAATCCGTGTGGTCTGGATAGAACAAGGAGTGATTTGATAGCATTCCATGGGGTGCTTTCCCTGGCATCTCCTCCATTCTTGACCCTGCAAAGGAAAAGCACGATGGTTCCAGCTGAATATCAAGAAACACTGGTTTTGGCGGGGGGGGGGGGGGTTTGTGCTTTTAATGGGGGATCTTTGCTCCGTTCTTCCTCTTCTGTCTATTCAAAGCCTGCTGAGTGCTGTGGCTGTAGGAAGGCTGAGATCAAAGTGCTCTGCAGACTCAGCAAACTTCTTTGTTCGGGAAACCAAAGGGCACAAGGCTTTTTCTTTAGGAAAAGTATATCCTGTCCTTTCCCATGCTTTAGAAGCAAAGGTTTGGGTCCACTTTAGGTTCATTTGATGAATTTAAGCACCAGAAAGCTCAGGGGGGGGAGGTTGGGGGATGCTTTAGGGCACTGAATTGCACCGCTACAACTGAATGGATATATTGCAGATGTTGCCGGTGATGAATGGCTTTTCCCCCTTATTTTGCCAACGAACATCCCAGCAGCTCAAATCCATGGCTTTGCTCTGGGTATTCCAGCTTGGCTGGGGAAGAGCCGTGTGGGGAGGTGGGGCTGGCTTGGGCAATCACTGTATTGTGTTCAGAGCTGCTCCGAAGCAGCTGATTCACTCCCATCAACGCAGAACAATGAAGGAGAAAGGAAATTGCTCCCTTCGCATCCCAGCCTGGAGCTGGAGCCAGCACTCATAGGCTCAGCAGGTTTTTTCTCCCCCCATTTTAGTGATGTTTGTGTGGGTTTCAGTCCCTGAGGTGTCCTGCTGGGATTACCCAGGTGTTTATGGACCCACCACTGCACCTCCGCATCCTTCAACGCCTGGTACTCACGGGGTACAGCTCCAAGCAGAGGCAGTACCTTGTGCCCAGGGAAACCACAGTTTGGGGTGGAATTCAAACAAAAAGGCAACTCAAAAGCCAGCAGCAGAGCAGCTGAGTGCTTGAAAGGCTCTGATGCAGCAGATGTGGTGCCCCTAAAAGATACAGGCTGTCCATAGCTCTGGCTTCCATCTAGCATCAAATCCCACGCTGGAGCTGGGTCTGCTCAGCTTTTGGGGGTTTCGAGCCCCAAATCCCTTTGGGATTTGGGGAGTAGCTGCAAGCGGCCCTGAGCTCAGCACTGCTCTGATGCATCCCTGTATGGGGGGCATGGTGGGTGTTCCTGGCCTCCCCTCGGCATCATTCCTACCCTCCCCAAACAGCCGCAGTGCTGCATTGTCCTGCTTTTAAAAAGGAATCCACTCAACTCCTCAGCGGGGCTGGCCTCTTCCCATGTCCCCCACACTGGGAATGCTGAGCATCACCTCGGGGATGTGACCCATAGGAACAGCCCCATGGTGGCTTTTCCAGGAGAAAACTAGGAACGATGACAATGGCAAAGCTGAGCAGGCAGATGTGGGGTGTGAGGTCTGGAGAAGGCAGCAAGTGCTTGAGCTTGGTGGCTAAATACCTATGGTCTTAAGGGCCTTTCCAGCTCTAACTATTCCATTCCATCCCATTCCATTGACTGCTCAGCTTGCAAAGGACAGACCCCCCCATGGGGACAGGCAGGGTGGGATCTGCCCCAGCCCTGGCAAATGCACAGTAACACTGAGCCGGGAAGTGGAGATAACATCTCTGAGTCCTTCTGTTTACAGAAGTGGTGATGTTCCCTTGGGAAGAGAAGGGACCTGGCTGCAAAGAGGAGCTCAGGTTTCCAGGATGGGCTGTTGGACACCCTGGGGTCTGTTCTACACCTTGTATATCCTCTGGCTTTAAAGCATTTCATGCACGTTTTTACACCCAATACACATTTTAGCAGCCCCAAAGTGAAGGGAGATGAAGCAGGAACATACAAGGCTAAAAGCTGGGTGCATGGATGGCTCCCATGATGCTGGGGTAGATGCTGCACCCCACCATCCCCTGCTGCCCGTCAGTTCCTCACCCCAGACACAACCCTGCTCCTAGAGACATGCACCCACCCATCCTGACACATAATAGATGGGGATGCCACAGCTCAAGTTTGGGTTTAATGCCCAATGGGCGATGCTCCCATGGGCCAGAAGTAGCCCCCAAAACACTGCCAGCCTCCTGGGGGGCTGTGCAGCCACAGAATTGTCCCAGAAATGGTTCAGAGGGGTCCAACAGCTCCTTGGTGCTGAGGGGGTCCCAGTGCCCAGGGCTGGGGAGCACAGGATGTGTAAAGATCAGCTCCAGATTCAGTTGGGTTCCAGCACAATTCCCACCTGCCACTCCATCCCCTTTCCAAGCGCTTGGAGAGCCCTGGCCCTCTTGGGATGGGGATCAGGACTCACAGGACCTCACTCCATCCCTGCCACCCTGCTTTGGGGACCAGGGGGTTTAGCGAGGCATTGAGCAAGTGGATGGGGAAATGGGGTTGCCAAGGAAACAAAGCAGCCAAAGTGATGGGTTTCTCTTTGTCAAGGCTGGAAAAATGCGGGGGAGAAGGGCAGCAGCGGCAGGAGGCTGGAAAACAGGGGGAGAACGCTTGGATTGGAACGGAAACCAGGGATGCTCCCATGCCTGTGTGCTGGATTCTGCCTCTGCGGGCTGGCCATTGACCCAGGATGATCCTCCCTGCCCGCAGAGGCTGTGCAGGCACGGAGGGATCCAGCATTTGCTGTTTGAAGCCATGGCACCTATGGGGCTGGTGGCTGGAGGGAGGACAGCAGGATCTCAGCCAGACCCAAAATGCCACCAACCATCCCAGTCTGTGTCCTCCCCATAGGGCAGGTCAGAGCCTCAGCCCTAGGAACACTCTCCAAGGGCCACCTGATCCTGTTTCTACCCCTGGAACCATCTGTATGCCCCTTGCTGTGCCCCAGGGACGGATCCTGCATCCCCACCTGGAGCATCCTCCCTGGGGGAACCCTGACATAGATGGCAGAGGAGCCTCCAGGAGCACCCAGCTCTCCAGTTTGCCCTCTCTGGTCCCTTTTCTCCTTTGGGATTTCTCAGAGGAGCCGCAGGGTGTGCAGACCAAGAGTAAAACATGAACGATTGCTTAATCCAACAGCTCTTCCATCCTCCTCCTCTCTGCCCATCATCAGCACCCTTATCCCCCACCCATGGTCACCCATGGGCACTGTGAGCTCTCCTATGTCCCCATCACATCTCGCTACTGCTGGTTGATGCTGCTGGCAGTAAGGGAGGAGCTGGGTACCACGAGGCTCCATCCTGCACCTCTTGTAGCCAAAGGTTGTGTCTCCCAACCCCTTTCGCTTTCCCCAGGAATAAATCCTCCTGCTGGAGTTTCTGCCCTGCCATGGGATACAGGGCACAGCTCCAGCCTTAAGTAAAGGTCTTTGATCACCAGGCGGGTGGTGGATGAGCATCAAGACTCTGTTATAGACCAAGCTGGAGGCTGGTGGATCCAAGCCATGTTCTGGAGCTGGCTGGGGGCGCTTGGAGGACCATGACTGAATGGAGACACAGGTCCCAATGCCCTTCAGAAAGCAATCTGTGCTGCAGAGACAGTTCACACCTTTATTGCTTTAGCTGGAGGGTTTTGCCCCACTCCTCTTGCCCCCCACATCCCTTCTTTCTTCCTCCTTTTAGTGCCCTTAATCTAGGATGGATTGTCCATGCGTCATAGAGCACAGGAACATGGTGACATCCCACCAGCCTCCAGGCACCCTGCAACCACCCCATCCCCCTCTGTGTCCTCTCACTGTGGAGGAGGAAGGTATTTGGGTTAAAACCTGGCCATTTCCCACTCCTGCTTTCCCAGGACAGTGGCACAACCCCACATCCATAGGGAATATCCCTCCTGTCTGTAAACAGACCAGTCTCCCTTACTGAGGATGTGTCTGTTGGCAGTAGACTCCCAGCACACCCCAAGCAAAGGGATGATCCACTTGGATTCACCAGGGTCTTCCCAAGCAAACCCATCTGTTGCCAGAGCCCAGCTTCCTGGGGTGCAAGAAAACAGGGAGCTGGGGTGTAGGGACCGGAGCCACTGCATCACCTTCCTCCGCACCCCGATGTGGCTGTCACAGCATCCTTGTCTCACACCGCATCCCTCCAGCCCCATCGCCGGGTACCATCAGCAGAACTGCAGGAGAAGCAGAGGGTGAGCCCTCACCCAGCCCACTGGCACCGCTCGGGGGGGCTCTCACACACACCCCCGTAGGGATGGGAATGGGTTGGGGCAGCCGGGGCCGGGCACAGACCTTCCAGCGGTTCCCACACTCGTTGCACAGCACAAACGTGGTCATGGGCTCGTCGGCGCTGCGTGTCTGCACCTAGGACGGACGGAGCAGGAGGTGGTCAGAGAGCCCCCCCTGCAGTCCCGATCCAGCTCTGGGGCAACAGCACAACAGCGACACAGAGCTGTTGAAGTCACGGAGATGGTGCGAGGGCTCAGCAGCTCTGCAGCTCTTGTGGAAGGTGTCCCTGTCCGTGGCAGGGGGCTGGAACTGGATGAGCTTTAAGGTCCCTTCCAACCCAAACCATTCCAGGATGCTGTGATTCTATAAACTGGGTACTCTGAGAACAGCGGGGACCCCGGGGGCTTTGCAGGGCTCACCTGGTTGTATGTGCAGTTCTTCTTCTTGCACTTGCCGCACTGGAAGAGGTCGGTGACGGTGCCGCCTGTCTTGGCCATCTGGTGCTCCCGGATGGCCTCCTGGGTCATGGCATTCCGCAGCTCCTTGAGCTCATCGCTGGCCATCTCCTGCCACCGGCATCAGATCAGTGCTGCTGCCTCGGACTTTGCAGCCCAGCCAGCACAGGGTGGAAGCTGTTGTGGTCCAGCACCCTCCCCATCCTCTCCAGGATCAGCACCGGTCCTGCTCTGTGCTTTGCTGAAGGGCTCATGCCCATCCAGATCACCCCATCCTCAATCTGAAACTGCTGCCCCCATGCTCCCATGGCTCCCCATGGAGGGAGCTGCGCTCCCACAACCTGGGTGGGGGGATCATCCTTCCATAAGGAATGGTGGCCCTCAAGTGTGACTGGTAGCACTCCACACTGCAATGGGCTAGGGGCTGCAGTGCCTCCTGCTTCCTCCCTGTGCCTGATGCTTCACAACCAGAACTAAGGTGGGACAGGGAGATGCTGGGACAACCATCACCAAGCCAAAACGCTGCCAGCCTTTGGGCACCAACAAAGCCTCCAAGAGCAGAGCCTGGGGAGGCAGCACAGATGTGGTCCATGAGATACAGCCCCGTGTCCCACCTCTGCCGTCATGCGGGCGATGAGGCTGGGCAGGATAGCCCCGCTCAGCACGTTCCTCCGCAGGCCGGGGTTCTTGGGGTCCTTCAGGTTGCTGATCCTGCTCCGCACTCGGTTGCGATATTTCATGTCTGTGCTCTTCAGCTCCTGGAAGATATGTGGGGTGTGTCAAGGAACTGAAGGGTGTGAGGTGGAGGGATGCTCTCTGGGGTACCACATGATGGGGCCTTCCCCTCCTTGGGCTTCGGAGGGTGAAGCACGGTTTGGGATGTGGAGAGGAAAAGAGCCACATCGCCTTGCACCATCTGGCAGCAACAGATGGGGTTGCACCAAAGAGAAGAGGAGGAGAAAGCACCGTGGGGCTGGTCCTGGTCTTGGGAGCTGCCAGGAGACCCCCAAGCCTTGAGCTGGGGGGAAATGGAGGTGGCACCACAATGAACCAGGGCTGGCACCCACAGCAGGGTCAAAGAAGAAGCCTTGGCTGAGGGTGGGTTTTATTCCCCCAGGGATGAAGGCAGATCCCTGAACAGAGGGGTCTGGGGAATGCACTGGACCAGTGCGGGTGCCCAGGGGATGTTCTGCTCAGCATCATCCTCTAACCGGGCTCTGGGCTCCCTCTGCAGGCAACGGGGCCAGCACAGCCCATCAGGTTGTCCCTGACACCCTCTGTCCTGTCCCCAGCACCACTCTTGAGCCCAGCGTGTGGCCCCTGCCCCCGTAAAGGATATGGTCTTCGATCTCCGATGCCATCTTCTCGCAGTTGACACCAAACTCCTTGTAGTCATCTAAAGGGCAGAGAGGCCAAGGGGTGACTGAGATGTGAAATCAGCCCCATCTCCCCATGCACCGAGAACCCCCTCCCCGAAAGATCTCCCTTCTCCCTCTTAACTTGTCCCAGGCACCCATCTCTAAATAACCTATTTTAACCCATCTCAAACATCACAAAGAACCCATCCCCTCATCCAACCCTCTACTGGAACCCTCCCAACCTCCTTTGCTTGCATTTTGGGGCTGAGCGCTGGTGTGCTTTGGGCCCCAGGGTGCAGAGCCTTGCTTGTTACTGCAGGGTTGCTCCTCTTAGGGCTCCCCCATAGGAGAAACAGCCCGGGTCGGGCTCCAGCACCCCAAGCCCCACTCACCATCCATGCGGAGGGCGGCCGTCAGCATCTCGATGCACTTGTCCCGCACCGAGTCCCCTGTGAGGTGACAGGGGGCCAGGAGGCAGGGGCTGGGCGAGAAGGGGCTGCTGGGGGTCCGTGGGGTCTCTGCTTTGGCCTTGCTGCTGTTGGCTCTGCAGAGGAGGAGAAGCAGACCCCAGGGTCCTGGTGCAGCCCCCCAGCACCTGCACCATGGCACTGGGATGGGGCCTCTCCTACCTTTCCTCCTTGCTGTCACTGGAGCTGCTCCGGGAGCCAGTGGGAGCTGGGGAAGGGCTGTTGCCCACAGAGGCTCTCCTGGGGGGGTACAAGGGGGGATGATGCCAGAGAGGGGCACCCAATGACTGTGAGTGCTCAGAAACCAAAACAAGTCTCTCCAAGTGAGGATTTGTTCCCCACAGGGAATCCCCCAGTGCCCATCAGTCATCTCTACCCATCCATGGGCAAAGCATCCCCAAAGGGGATCCCCAAAGCATCCCAGGAATGCCCTCTCCTTACCTCTCCCCTGACAGCCTCTTCTGTGGGGAGGAAGAGGAGGAGGTGGCCGAGGTGGAGGACCTTGAGTCAGCAGAGTCTCTCCTGGCAGGACAAGGTCCACATCAGAGGTGGCAATAGGGACTTGGTGAGGGGGACCAGACCCCATCCACAGCCCAGCGAGGGGACCAGACCCCATCCTCATCCAGCCCAAGCACCCACCTCTCCTTCTTGCTGTCCAGAGGTGACTTCTTGGAGGACGCAGTGGGGCTCCGACCATCCCTGGCCTTTCTTCAGAAGCCCAAAGGAAGAGAGAGATCCTCTGGTGAGCCCATTACACACCGCATCCCAATCCCACCGTTCCCAAGCAGAGCCTCCCCTGGGATGGCAGTGTCAGCGTGGCCTTCAGCACGTACCTCTCCAGGCTGGCATCAGCGGAACGGCCCTGCGGGGTGGTGGCACAAGAGCTGGACTTGCTGGGCTTCCTGTGGACACAGAGAGCAGGGCAGGGTCAGAGGAGCCCCTTGCCCAGGGAATAAATAGTTCTAGAGATGGGTAAACCGATGCTAAGGAGTGAGCAGAGGGGTTTGTATCAGTCCCTCCAACGCTGGTGCCCCCACAGCGTCCAGGAGTCCTCACCTCTCCTTGTGCTTCTCCTTGTGCTTCTCTGCTGGGCTCTTGGGGTGCTTCACCCCTTCACTGGGGCAGCTGGGCAAATCCAGCCCCTTCTCCTTCTTCTCCTTCTCCCCACCCATGTCCTTCTCCTTCTTCGGGGTGGTGGAGGGCTCTGGAAGCAGGGTTTGGCTGTCACAAGCAGGGCCCAAAGCAGCACTGGGCACCTGGGGAGCTGCATCCCAGGCTGGGGGATGCTCAGCCTTTGAGAAGGCACGCACTGATTTACACTGCTCCATCCTGGAGTGGAAATGAGCCCTTGGAATATCTCTCCAAGGATATGTATGGATTTGGGGAAGGGGCTGGGGCTCGGGGGCTCACCCAGCAGCCGTTTCCAGTTCTTGATGAGGATCTTGGCAGAGGCCACCACCTCTCCATCCGAGCAGTGCTTCCGCACCGAGTTAACAGCCACCCCGATCCGCGTGGTCTGGGGACACGCAACAGGGATGCGTCCTTAGGGATGCGCTGCCCAGCATGGGAGGGATGGGACAAACCCCAACTCCATGGGGTGTCTCCCTGGTAGCAACTGCTGCGCCCATCCCAGCCCCCCTCACCTGGAGCAGCTGGATGGTCATGGTGTAGTTGGTGAGGGACTTGAGCAGATCCAGAGCCCCTTCCTAGAGTGGGAAGAAGCCATGGGAGCTCCTTGAGGAGCAGGAGAGGAAGAGCGGCTGCAGCGAGGCAGCGCGGACCCCTTTCCTCTCACCAGCATCCTACGGCCGCTCCCGGTCCCCTCCAATGCGCTTCTATTAAACCGCAAGCCCAATTCCTGCCGCATGGGGTCATGCCTCCCGGCCGGGAAGGAGGACCTTCCCGTAGCGCTTGGGAAGCCCTTCCATAAGGAAACAGCCAGGGGACCCCCGGGGCTCCCCGCGGAGGGACACGCGCGGCATGGCCGCAGGGCTAGATGGCGATGAAGGTAGGGTAGTCCCCAGGGGAAGCAGAACCCATTGGGTTCTGAGCGTTGGCATCCCAACACGGCACCGGCTCCGCTCGGGACCTCGCACGGCGCCGGGGTAAAGGCCAATGGAACAGTCAAATATTAACTCTAAGGGCTGGGCTCAGCCCCCGGCTCCCCGAGGGCCGGATCCTGGCACACCAGCACCAAAGCCAGGGCCAGGAGCCATCTCTTGTGCCCCTCCTTTGCACGTTGCACACGCTCGTGCGATAGGAACCGGGGGGTGGGGGGGCGCCGGGGGGGTCATGGTGCAGCACCGGCCCCAGTTGGGTGTTGGTGGCTGGGCTGGGGGCCAAGCACCTGTCACCCACGGTCCCCTGGCACTGCGGAGGGCCCACATAGCCCCACATGTGCCCCTGTGCGCCCGTGTGTGCCTGCATGGCCCCCCATGTGCCCACATGTCCCTGTATGTGCCCCATGGTCCCCAATGTACCTGCATGCCCCCAGATGCGCCCGTATGATCCCCAATGTGCCACATGTCCCCCAGTGTACCCTTATGTCCCCAAGTACCAACGGGCAGTGGGGTGCAGGAGAGAGAAGCCCAGATTGGAGGCACACTAAGCGCTGCTGTGGAGAGCCTGGGGCAGCACAAACAGCACCCCATGGTGCTGGTGGGTGCTCAGCACCCCTTGGACCCACTCAGCCCACACAACAGTGGGGGGGTGAAGAACACCCCACCCCCTTTACCCTTTTCCTTCCTCCCTGTCCTGCCCCCCACTGTAACATGCAAACACGCATATACACGCATGCAGATATACACACGCATGTAAACACACACGTGCGTGTGCCAAGGGCTTGGCCACCCTTACCGTGCTCTTCCTGGCCACCATCTTATCCAGTTTCTTGGCAATCCGGACCAGCTCCTCAGCAGGGCCCATGCTCACGGCTCCGGGGGGGCAATCCCAAAGCAGAGCTGGGCACTGCCAGCATCGGGGGGTACAGGCAGGGAAGGGAGAGGGAAGCGGGGTGGGAAGGAGCCGGGAGAAAGGGGGAAAAGAGAGGAAGGAGAAGGGAGAGAAGGCAGAAAGGAGGTGGGGCTGTCCCGGCCAGTCATCAACCCCTGCCAGGCAGGCGGAATAACACGGGGAAGGGCTAAATATAGCTGGGAATGACAGGCAGGGACATGAGGGCGGGAGGCGCAGGCTGGGGGGGCACCCAGGGGTGCTGGGGAGGACCCCCACGTGCAGAACCGGGCTGGGGCCTGGCTCTGGAGCTCCGTTTTCAGAGGAAGGCAGTGATTCGGTTCCATTAGTTTAGAGGGTCTATTCTGAACTTTGCATTCCAGAGAGTGGGAATGCAGCAGGAGACTTCCAAAGCTCTTCGGAACCGAATAGCCAGTTCTAGTCATGACAGGTAACTTGTGGTCTGGATGTCTCTCCATTTAGATGAGGTATAAGGAAAAAGCTCTTCCCTGTGGGGGCAGAGGGACATTGGAATGGGCTGAATGGAGAAGGTTTGGATGCCCCATCCCTGGCAGTGCTCAAGGCCAGGATGGATGGGGCTTGGAACTGGATAAGCTTTAAGGTCCCTTCCACCCCAACCCGTTCCATGGTTCTCTACGGTGTTGGCAAGGAGGAGGCTAAGCCTGCATCAGGCTTTGCTCTGCAGAACCCCCCCAGGAGCACCCATGGGGACAGCACATCCGTAGGGTGAGCAGCCCAGGCTGGCTCCCATGCAGGGAGGACACCCATGGGTGCCCAAACCCCACCCTGGTGCACCCATCCCCACACAAAGCAGTGCTCCCCCCATGCTCAGCACCTCAAACCCCAGGCTCCCATCACTGATGGGCACTGGGAGGTCACAGAGACTCTGGTACCCATCTGGGAGGTGGCATCAGCATCAGGCGGGGTGGGGGCTGCCAGCCCCATGGCAGGGGCTGTGCCCCTCAACGTGCAGCCAGGCCCTTACAAAACCCATGGGTTTATTAGAAACCAGAGACAGAAAACATGAACAAAACTGTTTGAGATGACGCATTTGACCCCAGAATGCGAAGGGGGTGAGTTGGGGGGGGCGGCGTTAGGTGGCTCCCAAAGGGCACCAGCACAGGGGGGACATTGGTCCCAAACCAGCTGTAAAATCCCCTTGAAGAGCCCCCCCAGGGCTGAGGCGGTGATCCAGCACCCACCCCAGGCACAGGATATGGGGCAGGAGCTCTACGGTGCCACTGACCCCCCCCAAAGCAGGGAATAGCATTGTGCTGCATCCTCAGAGCCCACCGGCCCCCCAAGGAGAGGCCAATAAAAGCCCTTTGCTATTCCTTGCTCATTCCAAAGGCTTCACAGTTGGGGTAGAGAAGAAGGACGGGGAGGACACAGCTGCTCCCCAGCCCTGTCCCCCCACCCCCAAAAGCCCCCAAGCTGGGAAGGGGGGTCCATGGCTCCCCGGCAGAGAGGGCGCAGCTCCTCCATCCCCAAATCCATGCGGACAGGAGAGAAGAAAGCCCCAGGGATGAACAGGGGGACCCCAAGGGACCATCTCAGCCCATCAGTGCAGCGAGCGCGCCTGGTCTCTGCCCTACCCACAGGGCAGGCAGCAGCCCTTAAGCTCCCCACAGCTGCCATCCAGGGATGGTATTCCCAATGGAAGGGGAGCGGATGGGTCCCGGCTCTGCTGAGGACAGCGGGAGCTGCCTCAGGAGGGTGAAGGGGCTGTGGGCACCCATCAGTCCTGCAGGAGGTGCACGAAGCTGGACGGGAACACTCCAGTGCGGGATCCATCGCCCTCGATGAAGCCAACCTGGGGGGTATGGGGGGGGGGGTCAGACCATGGGAGCCCCAACTCTGAGATAGGGCTGAGCACTAAACCTGGAGCAGAGAATGCTCCTGAAGGGGAGACCTCAGAGCAGCGCCAGTGCCTGAAGGGGCTACGGGGAACCCGGAGAGGGGCTCTGGACAAGGGATAGGGTATGGGGGAAAGGCTTTAACCCACCAGAGGGGAGGCTGAGCTTTAAGGCCCCTCCCAACCCAACCCCATTCCGTGATAGGATCTTGGGCTCTGGGGCCGATATCCCCATTCCCAGAGGGATTTAGAGAGGCGAAGCTGCGGTGACCCATCAGTGAGCACCCTCCTGTACCTCCTCCATCACCCATCCCCACCCCCGTGAACTCTCAGCCTCCTCCAGCTGGGGGTGGGGGGGAATGGACCAGGATCGGGCCCCAGCATCCCTGGTGACCCTCACCCAGCTCTGCTCGTCCTCCTCCCGCGTCACCACGATCACCTCGCCCTTGGAGAAGGTCAGATCCCGCGCTTTGTCCCCCCTGCAGTCAGCCACCGCCTTCACCCGCTTCTGTCGCCCCTTCGCCTGCAGAGGGGCGGGGGGGAAAAGGGGTCATGGACACCCCCCAAAGCCACCCCCCCAAGGGGGTGCAGGGATGTGATACCCCAATGCGTCCATCTTCCACCCAGGGATAAGGGGAATGGGAAGGGGAAGGAGAAGGGGAAAGGGAAGAGGAATGGGAAGGAGAAAGGGAAGTCTGGGCATGCAGAGGGTGACCCCCCCAACCACCATCACAGCCCCTCTGAGACATCGCCCCCCCAAGCGTTGGCACCTACCGGAGCGAACCTCCTGGGCATGGGCACAGGGGGCACCTTGCTCCCGTTGGGGTCCTCAGCAGGGCTCTGGGGGGACACGGCCTTGCCCCCCACGCCACTGATGCGCCGGTAGGAGCGGGTGCTCTCAGAGCTGCTGGGGACAGCGGGGACGGTGTCACCCCTCTCTGATGCACCATCCCCTTCCTGCGGGGGCTCAGTGGGGTCGCAGCCCCCTCATGGGACCCGGATCCCACCCCGCAGCCCCCTGGCTGCTGATGGGGATGGGCCCCATCCTCCCTCCAACAAGCCCATTCCCATTCCCAACTTCCCAAAAGGGAGACTGATAACTCACAGGGGCTCTTGGTGTCACCCCAAATATCCCGCGTCACCTTCCCTAGGGACAACCCAGAACTTAGCCCTCTCCTGCATCCCAGAGCATCGATTCCCCTGGGGACTCCAGGTCCCCTTTGCTCCATGTCCCCCATGCCCACAGGAGAGAGCCTGGCACAGGATGAAGCCAATCCATGCAATGAGCCCCCCCCAACCCCAACACTGGGATACAGGGGAATGTCCATACCCAAACTTGACAGGGGGGATGTCCGGGGCCGTGGGGCTCAGCTCTGGCCCCCGCCGGGTGCTGCTCTCCGTCTCGGAGCGGGTCTCCCAGTACGCTGCCCTCTGGCTCTCAGTGGGGCTGCGGGTGCCGGCGGGGCCCGCGGTGCCATCCAGGGCACCCCCACTGCTGGAGAAGTGGGGCTCCGACGCCTGCCAGGGCAGCTCGAGGCGCTCTATGGGACAACAGAGATGGGAGGGGGGGGACAGGAACCCATTGTGTGCCTGGGTGACGGACACCCCATGTGGGCCCCCCCACTCACCGGTGGGGCTGGGTTTGGGGCGGGCGCTGCCCCGCG